>WQNJ02000150.1:0-43940 GCA_016584745.2 Phylloscopus trochilus trochilus
GGCCCAAAAGCAAGTCTCAGCTGATCCCTACGTATGTTAAAAAATTATGAGTCCTTTTGGCCCTCCATATACCCCTTTTTCAATAAATATGAGCAAAAGTAAAGACGGGTACTTCTCAGGCCATCAACCTGTCTGTAGGTCTAGCATATTATTTTATCATTTGGTACATTTTTTCTGCAACCTGGCAGGATTTCCCACTAGAGGTTTTATGTGATTTGCTCACTTTATCATTAAACCCAAAAGCAAAACCTCATGTAGGCAGCATATATGTGAGGTCCATTAGTTGAAAATGAATGTGAATTACTTTGCCATGAAGGTACAAAAAAGGGCAAGTACTTCCTCCCTAAGAATTCTGAAGGAAATTTTGTTCTAAGAAAACACACACAATTTGTTTTTGGTAAAAATATTTCATTTAACTCAAAACAGTTTCTCATGATTGTCCCTATAGTCAAAACAACTTCAGTTCCAGTTTTGTATAGACGAGGATAGAAAATAGTTCTTGAAATTCTCACTGCGGGTCGTGTTTTATTCTTAATTTCATTTTCACTCTTTATGTTTTTCATATCTAAATTACTATATTTTGAATTTGTGATGCACCACAATGAATCCGTTAAGCATATCATTACAGAACTGTGTTAAAGACTGTATTTTGAAACTGATCATTGTTTCGTGGCTTGTGTAGGTTTGTTCTACTATACTTTTCTTGCTCAAAGCACCATTTAACGTAGGGCTTTTCACTAACAACTTTGAAACAGCGTATGAGAAAGGTGCGTTTCATTAAGTGTAATTGAAAACACTAATTAACCCTAACATCTAGATGTACATTATGGTCAGTTTCAATTCATTTACATAAAAATACTGAAGTTTTCCATAATGGCCCAAAACCCCCCTTAAATGCTCTTTTACTACCTCTTCAGTCCAGTGATATAGACCTGTTCAGAGCTGAGCTTCAGCCGACTGGGATCAAATCACACAGACTTTTTAAGCCAAATGATTGGTTACAATAAAATCCACTCATAGATCAAATTAATGGGGAAAGGACTTAATAGTACAGTTAAAACTGTTTTACAGAGAAAGAACTCTTTCTAGTACCTATTCATTTTCTGTGGTGGTATGTTCACTGTCCCTCTGCTTCTCAGAGTTGACATTCTCAGATTTTTATTTCACTTTGTCTCTCCATCAAGCAACCTAAGCAGTGTGAATGCCTTCTCCTTTAAATAATTATGAAGTTATTTAGATGGGCTTAAAAACACAGAACTCATGGTTTCAAATGCATGTATAATCTATTTATTATGTAAATAATTAATAGAAAAATTGGAAAAAATACATCAACCAAGCAAACACAGCAGAAGAAATTGGCTTTGATCACAAGTAATTGTGTGGCAGCAGTACCCACTAGGTCCAAAAGTTGACAACAGATATAGCAGTGTCACAAGCAAGAGGGTGACAGGCTGAGAAGATCCACAGACAGCACAGTGGTTCTGAGTTCTTAGGAGAAGAGGGGTACAATGCTGTGACAGTTTCCTACTCTGTCAGTGCTGCTCTGCCATATCAAGGCTCCTTCACTAAGCTGTTTCATTCTGCTGTCAGTGTGATATACCCTAGCACTTCTGTTTTAAGCCAGTATGGATAGAGAAAACTGAATGCCTGTCCATCTGCCTTCTCTCCTACAGCTATAGTAATAAATTGCTCTTGTCTGGCCTGAACCTCCAAACTAGAACCTGTCAGTCAACTGTGATGAAAGCATGGAGCAATATAAAACCTTTTTTATTTTTTTTTTTCTTTAGACTTCTGGGTGCATATGTGGCATATAATAATTTATTTCTGATGTCCATCTTTGTTATTAATTCCCTGTTCTTTATTATTTAGGGCAAGTATTTATTTTTTTTTCATAATACATGGCTGCAGAAGATAAAGCTCTGGTGGCGTGAAATCCCACACATTACAATTTGCAGTTTGACACACTTCCATCTTTCACAGACACAGTTGCAGATTGCTTTTAGTGATATGATTGCTACATGAAGGCTAAGCAGGATTTGTGGAAGGAAGGTTGATCTGATCCCTTTCAAGTTGTGGCATCCTAATACACGTGAATTGCATAAGGTTTAACAGATCCACATGATTTGCCTTTTCTGCCTTTGACTGGTTTCCTGGTTTGACCCTGGCCAGACACCAGGCACCCATGAAAAACACTCTATACAAAAATTTTTTGTATAGATAAAGTCTGTCTTCTCATTGTGGCCTAATCTTCAGAGGTTATAAACCATTGCTAACAACAGAGCATATCTAGAAAGCAAGCTAGAGAACAAACTTCTGTCTAGCTGTGTTGGTTTTGCACGGCCTAGGTTTGTTAGCAGGGGGTCACAGAGGTGGCTTCTGTGAAAACCTGCTAGAAGCTTCCACTATGTCTGGCAGAGCCGCAGAGCCAATTCCTGATGGTTCTGAAGATGGCCATGCCACTGGCCAAGGCTGGACCAATGAGAGATGATGGTAATGCCTCTGTGATAACATATTTAAGAAGAAAATCAAAAAGTGGTGGCGCAGTTTGAATTCCAGCTGGGGAAGAGGAGGTGAGAACATGTGAAGGAAACAACATGGAGACACCAAGGTCAGTGAAGAAGAAGTGGGAGGAGGTGCTCCAGGCGCTGGAGCCAAGATTCCTCTGCAGGCCGTGGTGAAGACCATGGTGAAGCAGCTCTGCCCCTGCAGCCCATGGGGATCCACGAGGGATGCAGAGATCCACTCACAGCCTGTGGGGGAGGCGCCCACGCCAGGGCAGGCGGATGCCTGGAGGAGGCTGTGATCCAGTGGAAAAGCCAGTGAATAGAGGGGGGTCCTGCTTCCTTGCTGGAGCAGCCTGTCCTTGGAGGACTGCACCCCTGGAAGAGTGACCCATGCTGCAGCAGTTTTGGGAGGAGTGTCTGCCCATGGGAGGGACTCACATTGCAGCAGTTTTGGGAGGACTGCTGCTCATGACAGTGGACCCATGCTGGAGAAGTTCGCAGAGAACTGTCTCCCGTGAGAGGGACCCCTCAGTTTCACAGGTGAAGGACTCTGAGCAGCAAAAGATCTCAGGTGATGAACTGACCAAAACCCTCCACACTCTATCTCCCTGTATTGTTGGTGAGAAGGAAAGAGAGGCTGAGGAAAGGTGTTTTTAAGAACTTCTTTTATTTCTCATTATCCTTCTCTGATTTTAGTAATAAATCCACTTTGTACCTCTAAGTTGAGCCAGTTTTGCCCTTGGAGTTTCTTCTCCCAGTCCATATCTCAACTCATGAACCCTTTGTTAATTTTTTCTCTCGTCCGCCCAGCTGTGGCAGGGGAGGGTGAGTGATTTTCATGGGTGCCTGGTGTCTGGCCAGGGTCAAACCAGGAAACCAGTCAAAGGCAGAAAAGGCAAATCATGTGGATCTGTTAAACCTTACGCAATTCACATGTATTAAGATGCCACAACTTGAAAGGGATCAGATCAACCTTCCTTCCACAAATCCTGCTTAGCCTTCATGTAGCAATCATATCACTAAAAGCAATCTGCAACTGTGTCTGTGAAAGATGGAAGTGTGTCAAACTGCAAATTGTAATGTGTGGGATTTCACGCCACCAGAGCTTTATCTTCTGCAGCCATGTATTATGAAAAAAAAAAAAAAAAAAAAAAAAAAGGCTAATGGGGCAGTATTTAATGAAAAAGTTGGAGATAATTCTGTTAGGTATAAACTATTGTCCAACTCTGAAGCTAAGACTGGATCTAGCTGCACCTAAGCTCTATCAGAAGATTAGAAAGCAAGAGGGTATATTCTGAACTTTGTGATTCAGCAGGAGTCTTCCTTACTCTTTTTTGTCTTTGGTCTCTGTGTAAATCATTCTAAAACTATTCTAGTAAGATTTTTCTTTGTGCGTTTCATCCATGAGGGAACGAAACTTGTCACTGAACTTTATGTCACACTTTTATAAATGTATATTTAACCCCACTTATGCTAATACCTTTGATTATAAACCTAAACCACACATTTGTGACAAATTGGCATAGTTGGCAGGATCCTAGATGAGAAGTTGTGACACCCTGCTGCACCGGTTTCTCTAGGAAAAACATCAGCTCATTTCTACAAAATTTACAGGGCCTAAGAGCAATATAAGCAGAGAATAATCTCTCCAGAAACTGTCTGTATCTGTCACTATGCAGACCCAAGGTTATTTGTTTTCATTTTCTTCCTAATGACTGTATTGAAAGAGAGCATCAAGACATGTGAGCAGCATCCCAAGACTATTTCAAAATTAAATGTGACAGAGGCAATTAAGCTGCTCTGGGGAACACGCAGTGTGACAAAAGAACACCAGACAGTCCTGACAGATCAAAAAAGAGTACCACTAGAAAACTGTTCCTGCAAATGCTGTAGTTTTGAAGGACTGCAAGGAACCAGAACCATCAAGGCAAAGGACACCGTCTATAGGAAACAGGCATGCTGCACACTGTCAAGTAAAGCAGTTTTCCTCCACTTTCTATTTCCTTCCAACATTTGCATAAACCCTTGTGCACCTTGCATTAAGCTGAGAGCCTGACTACATGAGGTACGCAGTCTCACAGAGAATATCTTTCTCAAAACACTTTCGGTTGCCCAGCCTCTTCTGGGTGGCCTGGCTAACCACGGGGCAGTGGGAAAGGCCCCTCACAAAGCTCTGTTTGCTCCACTTTCTAACATGACTGTTGCTTTCCTTCCTCACCACCGTGTCATACGGGACAGTGTCGCGACTTGGCCTCTGCCAGGGGCTGATAGTGTCTGCTGCAAGGGCTCCCTTGGATTTGAAAAAGAAATTTCACGAGACATCAAGGCTGGGACCCATGCAGACGAATTTTCACTCGTGTTCCGGAGGCTGCCAAGGCATTTTCGACGCACTCTTTTCAGCCCGGATTGCGAGCTGTAGCGCAGCGGAAGAAAGTCCGGCCCGCCTGTGCCAGACCCTTCCCAATCCCGCCGCACATGCGGCGAGATGCTGCAATGGCCGCTTCCTGCGCGGAGCTGTTCTGTGTGAGGCCTCTCTCTCCCTGACCACCTTCTGTAGCTGCGGGCCAGGGTCCGGGAGGGCCCGCGCCGCCATGCGATTTCGGGCTAAGATCGTGGATCTCGCCTGCCTAAACCACTTCAGCCGTGAGTATGACGGGCAGGCTGAAGGGCGGCAGTGCCTCGCTGAGCGGCTGGGGCTGCCTTTCTTGGGCAAAGGAAAGAGGAAGGGCAGTGAGAATCGCAGTCCTTTCCTGGGAGGAGGTAGAATGAGGCGCTTTCCCTCGCCTTCGAGGTGTTAAAGAGGTTGCGCAGCAGCAGGAACTGCGTTTGTAAAAGCTGAAGGTTCTTCTGTCCCGCAGAGCCCGGGGTGGACGGAGCTATCACCGCTATAACGTCCTCCTTCCCTCCGTCCCTCCCTCCGGCACGTATAATTAACACAATCACCAAGTTAGCCAAGACCTGCATCCTGCGCCTTACTGTCTGCAAACTGTATTTCATCCTCTCCGATAAAGTAGCAAATGGAGGCGTCAGTATGTGGTGTGAGCTGAGCCAGGTGAGCCCAGGGAAGTTCAGTAAGCACATGTTGAAAACCAGAGCATGCAATTGGGTTTGGTGGATGAGGCGTTTCTTGTAGCCCTTGCCTTCGATGTGCCAGGTCTCTAAAGGTCTGTCTGGTTGCACGGGTGTTTCAGGTTGGATATTCCCTTTACCTTGATTGTCGTTTCAGTGTAAAGCTTCAGTGTATGCTGGCCCGTATGGGCCTGCCCAAAACTGGAAACGCGAAAGCATGACTCAGTGTCTAATGGACTGCTTAGGTGTTAGGGGAGGACGTTAATTGGTTAGCTGAAAGCAATGAGTCTTCATGGCTGTGCAGCCTGTTGTGATTCCTCAGGTAATGCTGGGCAGAGGGGAGTTTCTGCTGTACCCATGCAGTTCTAAGCTTAAGGTCTGATAAATAAATCTTGCCCCTTTCGTTTGCTTTATTTCCCAACTTCCAAAAATTGTAGGGGAATTTCTTTGCTGAATTTCAGGTGGAAGGAGTAGCTGCAGAGCACAATGAAATCTATTTAGAGTTGGTGCCTGAAAACCTGTCGAGAGCATTAAAAACTTCCCAGAGTGTTAAGGCAGTGAAGATCAAGTTGACTAATAAACACTGTCCTTGTCTCAGAGGAGCTAGTGGAGCTAGTAGGTGCAACCATGCTTTCACAATTCACTCTTAAGAAGAAGTTCTTTAAACTTTAGTGCTTTTTGCTAAGATCAAAGGGTAATATACAGTGTAATTCTAGAAAACCAAAGAAACGTTGTGCCATTTTCCATTTCACTAGCCTTTCTTGACATGGTTTGTAGCATACAGAGCCAGCTTTGTATTTTCCAAAAGGCAAGGAGGAGGTGGAGGAAGAGAGAAAACTATACTCTTGAAACAACCTTTTCAAATGTCTACTTTTCTCAATTCCTTTATCCTCTGTGTCTTCCATGGATCCTTGCCTTTTCATTGAAGCCACTAGGTGAAGGAGGTTTCAGTGTTTGGCTCCATGCCTTTGCCTTTGGTTTTCCTGATATTGTACGCTGACTTCTGATTCTTTTGTTGTTGCTAACTCCACTGATTCACCTCTTCCGCTCTAAGGATAGCTTATAGATACACTAATGACTGATACATCATAAACTCTTCCTCATTCCAAAGGGAAGCCCACTTAAAAGCATATTGATAGGAACCCAGGGAAAACTGGAACTAGGGCATGTAGTTATAGCATTTCCCAGAGTGGGTTTGAAAAATTTAATTTGAGAATTGCAGTCTTGTGTTTAACTGCAAGAGCATCCTCTTTTTTTCCCCTCAAGCCATCCTTATCAAGCAGCAGTAGGATGGTGACACATGACATTCCTGTGGGAGTTATTCCCAGAAGAATGTGGAATGACTTCAGAGAGCCCAGTGTGCCAGACTTTGATGTAAGCCTCTGTTTTTATATTGCCTGCTGAAAGGGGTGTTTGCAAGTGGAATGATATTGCTACGGAGTATGCTACTGATGGGGTTTGGAAAGGAGTCGAAAGGAAAGAGGGAAGACTGGAGGCTACAGTTTTGAAGGGGAATGGAACATGGCTTCTATCCTGACAAGAGAGCCCAGAGCCTATGGGAACATAGTGGATGATTGCCAATAGCTTCTGTAATGTTCATGGCAAAGGAAGGGAGGGGTAAAGGACTTGCATGGCTTTAGTCTGGAGCACTTCTAAACCACACAAGTTTAGACTGTTTCAGGTGTTCAGGTGCCAGATGGCCCAGATAATCTGTTCTTTCTGAAATTTATGGCCTATCTGGCAGAGTTGAAGATATATGTGTTTCCTCCTGCTTCTTATATATTCTCTCAATATCCTTTTTGACTTTTAGCAGAGTTGCAAGGAAAAGTCCTTGTACAAACGTGCTCCTATTTGAGGTTATGGATGTCTGTTACCTCTATAGCTAAGAGTATTTAGACTCTGTAGACGTACAAGAAGAAACTTGCAGTATTTTGTTCTTTTATTTCAGATTTACACTGCTGCAGTTCCAGAAATTACTGCAGTTTTGTCGGAATCTTGTTACTTCCTTTTTGGCTATTGTGATTGACTATTTTAGTAACACAGATGTTCATGTGAGAGTCTGATATGCAAAAACATGCCTCTATTTTGAACACAGACACGGAATATTACGTCTGGAACAATTGCTAGAATGATTGCCTGTTGGTATAATGGGAAAGAGTTCTTCTGTTCCTGAGACATTTACTGATTTCAGATATTGTGCATCCTGAAAGCCATAGATAACTCAGTCCAAACAAAGATGGAATTGAAAGCAGAAATAGATGTGCCCCAATCACATCTGAAATACTTGTCTAAATGCACTTCTTAATGTATTCCTAGGTCAGTATTTACCTTCCAGTGATGAAAACAATGAAGAGTGTGGTGGAAAGAATGAAGAATCTCAGCAATTTCATTGTAAGTTAAGGCACTTAAAGCACGTATGCTACAGATGTTATTTCATGAGGGACATAACACGTTGCTTAAACTGGTGCTGCCACATAATCTTATTTTGAGATGAGTTAGATGTTGAAATCAAGGCATCTGAAGCCTGTGTAAAGACTGAAAAGAATGATGGGATTTATTTAGAATTTACACTTAAGAGCTTTTCCTGGGCTTCTCAGTAAATGATGGTCCTTGTACTAAATCCGTGAAAGAACTTGGCATTGTATTGCTACAAGGCGCTCTTTATAGCTGGTAAGAAATGACAGTCCTTCAGGAAGCTAGCTGGAGACTTTCCAGGTTATTTCATTAAGGAAATGCCTATTAAGTGAGTTAGGTGTCTGTGAATGAACTTCAGGTAAACTTGATGTAGGATTTAAAGGAAATTCTGCTAATAGGCCCAGGATGTCACATTGTGCTGTAGACTGACATGTTGGGTTTGCAGTCTACCCTGTATTTCTAGAGTGCCGGTATGCCTTTTAATTGAAAGAAGCCCTCTGCAGTTGGGCAGAAAAGGGCTTTGATTTTTTATTTAGTTATTTTTGCTCACCGTCACCATAGTTGACTGACATGAAAGTTACTAAGTAAGTGTAGAGCTTTGGAATAGTTTGGGTTTGATGCTGTTCATAATTCTAGTAAATAGGAAGTTTTCTGTTAACTGAGAATTCTGAAATTGGAACAGTCTCAGTTTTTCAAGACTTGGAAGAGTTGAGCGATTACCCAGGGTTACTGGCAATTTGGCAAATGGCAGTCATCCTGCAAACACTCTTTTCTTTTGTGAGATATTTTGGGGGCTTAGTCTTTACTTTCTTTCCTGCCCCCATGTCCTTGGTGGACACTGAGCACAGTGAGCGCAAAATTGAGCACAGTGCTTTTGTTTCTAGAGCTGAGGCTCTTTTCTCACTCAGGATAGTTGTATGATGGGATTGAACTTATACTGAGTGCCTTGCTTTCATGCTGTTAAGAGAACAAAACTATTAAGTGTGATAATTATTTTTGCAGGATGCATCCTGGTAATAAAACTGGTCAAGATCAATGCTTCAAAATGCCCTTAGAAGCAATTAGCAATTTCTGATAGTACTTGTCCATTATTTGGGAGCTTGATATCTCCACTGTATACAAGATTCTGATTGCAGTACATGTCTTTTTTTTTTTTTTTTTTTTTTTTTTTTTTTTTTTTTAAATTACTGAGAATTCATCTAATCACAGAAACAAAGTTCTAGGTTGTACTTTAGGAGTCCTCTGGTCTGCTTGGGGTTTGTGTAAGACCATGTATAGTTTCCTTCAAATTCCTCCTTCCAGCTTTCAAGATGGAATTTGAAAGCTTTTAGCACTTTTCCAGGATTTCTGTTAGTTCAAATTCCTTCTTGGAGTTACTGATCTCATCCAGCTGTTGTCTATTTTAAATTCTTGAAAGCAACTCTGTCAGCTCCTGGTACATCCAGATTTCTGTGTGTCATATAGACTCTCTTGGTGCCTTTCTATTTGTTGAAAAACTGAATGGAAATTAGGAATCTTTGCATTTCTTCAGATTCCGTCTCTTATTTCTGAAGCCTTTTCCTCAAAACGTATACTTCCCAAGGCTAATATTTGTTCTAAAAGTACTGGAGAGCAATTAAATCTCTAAATTAAATCTTCTTTTCATAACTTCTGTAAGTTTGGTCTAGAGTAAGTCACATGGGGATGATGGGAAATGCATTTTATAGCTGAACATTCAAATGTTCAAACTGTTTTCAGAAAGTATGTTTGACTTGCAGTGAAGTACTCCTGGAAGCTTGTATTTGAACAAAACCAAACTGTATTCTTCTGTAATTCTGCAGTGCGAAAGTGGGTTGCCTAAAATTGAGATTGATCGCAGGTGATTGATTGCAGGTGATTGAAGCAAACTTGAGTGATGAAATGAACTTGAAAATAGGAACTGACTTAGTATCTGTAACAACACATTTTAAAGACTTGGGAAATCCTCCCTGGGGTAAGTTTCCCTGTTACCTCTTGTGTCCATCTATCTCGCTACTTAAGTGTGTTGCTTAAAACAGTACTTACCTTTTAGTCATTAGAAAATAGGATCAAGTACTTTGAAATCTTCAAATGAAATCTTAAAAGAAAAAGTAGGCAGTAGAGTGTCTGTTTCATGTTTGGGGTGGTGGTGGGGAATCTCTTCCATTATTCCTGACAGTTTGGTAGGAAAACTGGGATTTCTTTTCCTACCAAACTGTTCTGAAAAACAAGCCATTTGAGTGCCAGCACTTCAGTAGTTTTCAGGTGTGTCCTTATGGGTGTTGAAACTGCTTTTTGTGTTTGGACTAAGTGTTGTGTCTTTATGCTTTTAGCATCAGAGGATGGATGTCAAAGTTCTGTTCAAAGCAGAGATCCGGAAAGTATGGCTGAAGCATGCATAGACATCAAGAAGCTGCAGCAGCTGCTTGCTGGACAGCAGGTCAATCCTACAAAAGCATTATGCAGTAAGTTCAACAGCTCTGCTTGTGAACTCCAGTTAAGCAGGGATGTTTGCCATACTTAGTTTCAGCAGAATACCATATCTTCTGTTTTGTCTGTCTGAAAGCTATTGTACCGTACCTGAGGACTTTGGATATTTATATTTTTAGGCAGTAAGATTCAGGTGCTAGGCATTTGAGGAAGAAAAAATAAGTCAGGCCCTTTTAAGAGTCTCAAGCCGAATAATCCGACTCACTAATCATGTGTGTTGTCTTGTTGTCTTTGTTTTGAAGTTGTTATTAATTTTTATTATTATTTTGAGATACTATTTTTGAAAGTCTTAAAGTCTCTAGCTTCTAGCAGAGAATCTACTGGTGTGTTTTTTTCGGTTGGTGTTTTGTTTTTTTTTTCCTTTGGATGCTTTCTTACACTGAGTCTAATACTAAAATGCTTTAGTATTTAGCTAGTGTTTCTAGCCATAGAAATGATACTTCCTTTCTTGCAGATGTCTATGCAGGGCTTTATATCCTATTTTTATAACTCTGTATGATTTTCCTGAGAACATCTGTTTGTTGTGGTTTAGTAAATATATACTGTATAGTATATATATATATATATATATATATATACTATACAGTATATATTTACTTTTTGGTGTCATCTTTCATAAACTATTAATGCTTCACAGACCCTCAAAGATTTAAATTGTCTAGTTACCTTTCTATCAGAAGTGGTGGAAGCATTGTTCTTATGGTGGCATCTTTAAAAGATGTAATTTTAAAATATTTTTTCTGCTTTAAGGTGGATTTTTGTTTTAATTTTTTGTCTCTCTTTACAGATATTGTACGTAAAAGAATTGTCCACTTCATCTTGCTCCATGAGGAGGTTTCACTTCAGTATTTTATTCCAGCAATTGCCTGAGTCTTTTGGAATCTTGGTCATTTTCCAACCTGAGGGCTCTTTCATGAGGTCTGAAATCTTTCATGAGTTGCTGGAGTATTTTGATGTAAGACACTGTTAAATGTAGCAAACAGATGGACATTATTTCAATATTTATGGAAGTATTCAAAATATCTCCTCATCCAGACAGCAATTTTTGTGAAAAGTTATATGCTATGAAAGACACAATGCTGGGGAGTGTTGGTATATCTTAGTCTTAGGAGGAGCAAAACAGAAATTTGCCTTACCCACACCTCAAAGCATCCCAAAAGCACGCTTAATAAAATACTTCGGTCTCCTCAAGAAACTAAAGGTAGAATTCACCTCTGGAGTTGCTGCTGTGTGTATTCAGTATTGAGCAATGTAATCCAAACCCAGGGATCTCTCAGCAAGCTATCATATCTCCATGAAACAGGAGAGCCTTCTGGAGGGTTACAAGATTGATATTTGCCTGGACAAGTATCAGGACATCAGGAACATGGAGTGGAGACTTTGGATTCCCACGGAAAATGGCCAGGGTTCGTGTCTAATGCTGTCTGCCTGCCACTGGGCTTCTTCCTACTAAAATTCCACTAAAATTCCATACAAATGATGATATCTCCCAGGTGCAATCTACCACAAGATGGAAGCTTTTCGGCCCTTGTAGTTCCAAAGGTCTCCTACAAATTGACATCAGGAACCTGGGGTGGAAACTTTGGTTTCCATGGAAATGGGCCAACGTTCGTGCCTAATGCTGTCTGCCTGCCACTGGGGTTATGCCTGCTGAAATTCCTCACAAATGAGGATATCTCCCAGGTGCAATCTACCACCAGTTGGAAGCTTGTCTGCCCTTGTAGTGCCAAAGGCCTCCTACAAACTCACATCAGGAACCTGGGGTGGAGACTTTGGTTTCTCATGGAATTGGGCCACCGTTCGTGTCTAATGCACTCTGCCGGCCATTGGGCTTCTGCCTACGAAAATCCCACTGAAATTCCATACAAATGAAGACATCTCCCGGGTGCAATCTACCGCCAGATATAAGTTTGTCTGCTCTTGTAGTGCCAAATGCCTCCTGCAAACGGACATCAGGAATCTGGGGTGGAGACTTTGGTTTCCCATGGAAAAGGGCCCCTGTTCGTGTCTAATGCTGTCTCCTTTCCACTGGGCATATGCATACTAAAATTCCATACGAATGACGATATTTCCCAGGTGCAATCTACCACCAGATGGAAGTTTTTCTGCCCTTGTAGTTCCAAAGGCCTCCTAAAACTGACATGATGAGCCTGGGGTGGAGACTTTGGTTTCCCATGGAAAAGGGCCAGCGTTCGTGTCTAATGCTGTCTGCCAGCCACTGGGCTTCTGCCTACATAAATTCCACTAAATCTATCTACAAATAAGAATATCTCACAGGTGCAATCTACCCCGAGTTGGAAGTTTCTCTTCCCTTGTAGAGCCAAAGGGCTCCTATAAACTGACATCTGAAACGTAGGATGGATAATTTGGTTTCCCATGGAAAAGGGCCACTGTTCATGTCTAATGCTGTCTGCATGCCACTACGCTTCTGCCTCCAAAAATTCCATACAAATGAGGATATCTCGCAGAAGCAATTTACCACCAGATGGAAGTTTGTCTGCCCCTGTAGTAACAAAGCCCTCCTAAAAAACTGACATCAGGAACCAGGGGTGGAGACTTTGTTTTCCCATGGAAATGGGCCAGCGTTCGTGTGTAATGCTGTCTGCCTGCACTGGGCTTCTGCCTGCTGAAATTCCAAAGAAATTTGGATATCTCTCCAATGCAATCAACCACCTGACGGAAGTTTGTCTGCCCCTGTAGTGCCAAAGGCCTCCTACAAATTGACATCAGGAGCCTGGAGTGGAGACCTGGGTTTCCCATGGAAAAGGGCCAGGGTTCATGTGTAATGCTGTCTGCCTGCCACTGGGCTTATGTCTACTGAAATTATATACAAATGAGGATATCTCCCAGATCCAATATGCCACCAGATGGAAGTTTGTCTGCTCTTGTAGTGCCAAAGGCCTCCTAGAAACGGACATTAGGAATGTGGGGTGGAGACTTTGGTTTCCCATGGAAAAGGGCCACCCTTGGTGTTTAATGCTGTCTACTTGCCACTGGGCTTCTGACTACATTAATTCCGCTAAAATTCCATACAAATGAGGATATCTCCAAGATGCAATATGCCACCAGTTGGAAGTTTGTCTATTCTTGTAGTGCAAAAGGCCTCCTAAAAACTGACGTCAGGAACCTGGGCTGGAGACTTTGGTTTCCCCTGGAAAAGGCCACTATTCATGTGTAATTCTGTGTGCCTGCCGCGGGGATTCTGCGTACTAAAATTCGTCTAAAATTCTATACAAATGAGAATATCTCGCAGGTGCAATCTACCCCCGGTTTGAAGTTTCTCTGCCCTTGTAGTGCCAAAGGGCTCCTATAAACTGACATCTGAAACGTAGGATGGATAATTTGGTTTCCCGTGGAAAAAGGCACTGTTCATGCCTAATGCTGTGTGCCTTCCACTGGGCGTATGCCTGCTAAAATTCCATACAAATGAGGATATCTCCCAGGTGCAATCTACCACCAGGTGGAAGTTTGTCTGCCCTTGTAGTGCCAAAGGCCTCCTACAAACTGACATCAGGAACGTGGGATGGAGACTTTGGTTTCCCAAGGAAATGGGCCAGAGTTCGTGTCTAATGATGTGTGCCTGCCACTAGGTTTCTGCCTATTAAAATTCGACTAAAATTCCATACAAATGAGGATATCTCCCAGGTGCAATCTACCACCAGGTGGAAGTTTGTCTGCCCTTGTAGTGCCAAAGGCCTCCTAGAAACTGACACCAGGAATCTGGAGTGGAGACTTTGGTTTCCCATGGAAATGGGCCAGCGTTCGTGTCTAATGATGTGTGCCTTCCACTAGGTTTCTGCCTATTAAAATTCCACTAAAATTCCATACAAATGAGAATATCTCCCAGGTGCAATCTAAAAGCAGATGGAAGTTTCTTTGCCCTTGTGGTTCCAAAGGCCTCCTACAAACTGACATCAGGAACCTAGGGTGGAGACTTTGGTTTCCCATGGTAAAGGACTACCTTTCCTGTCTAATGCTGTCTGCCTGGCACTGTGGTTATGACTGCTGAAGTTCCCTACAAATGAGGATATCTCCCAGGTGCAATCTACCAGCAGGTGGAATTTTGTCTGCCCTCGTAGTGCCAAAGGCCTCCTAAACACTGACATCAGGAACGTGGGGTGGAGACTTTGGTTTCCCATAGAAAAGGGCCACCGTTCATGTCTAATGCTGTCTGCCTGCCACTGGGCTTCTACCTGACGAAATTCCATACAAATGAGGATACCTCCCCGATGGAGTCCACCACCAGTTGAAAGTTTGTCTGCCCTTGTAATGTCAACAGCCTCCTACAAACTGACATCAGGAATCTGGAGAGGACCCTTTGGTTTCCTATGGAAAAGGGCCACCCTTGGTGTTTAATGCTGTCTACTTGCCACTGGGCTTCTGCCTACTTTAATTCCACTAAAATTCCATACAAATGAGGATATCTCCAAGACGCCATATGCCACCAGTTGGAAGTTTGCCTGTACTTGTAGTGCAAAAGGCCTCCTAAAAACTGACATCAGGAACCTGGCCTGGAGACTTTGGTTTCCCTGGAAAAGGGCCACTATTCATGTCTAATTCTGTCTGCCTGCCGCTGGGATTCTGTGTACTAAAATTCCTCTAAAATTCTATACAAATGAGAATATCTCGCAGGTGCAATCTACTCCCGGTCTGAAGTTTCTCTGCCCGTGTAGTGCCAAAGGGCTCCTATAAACTGACATGTGAAACGTAGCATGGATAATTTGGTTTCCCATGGAAAAGGGCCACTGTTCATGCCTAACGCAGTGTGCCTGCCACTGGGCGTATGCCTGCTAAAATTCCATACAAATGAGGATATCTCCTCGATACAATCAACCACCAGACGGAACTTTGTCTCCCCTTGTAGTGGCAAAGGCCTCCTACAAACTGACATCAAGAACCTGGAGTGGAGACTTTGGTTTCCCAAGGAAATGTGCCAGCATTCGTGTTTAATGCTGTCTGCCGGCCACTGGGCTTCTGGCTACATAAATTCCACTAAAACTCCTTACAAATAAGGATATCTCGCAGAAGCAGTCTACCCCCAATTGGAAGATTCTCTCCCCTTGTAGTGCCGAAGGGCTCCTATAAACTGACATATGAAACGCAGCATGGATAATTTGGTTTCACATGAAAAAGGGCCACTGTTCATGTCTAACGCTGTGTGCCTGCCACTGTGCGTATGCCTGCTAAAATTCCATACAAATGAGGATATCTCCAAGATGCAATATGCCACCAGTTGGAAGTTTGCCTGTACTTGTAGTGCAAAAGGCCTCCTAAAAACTGACATCAGGAACCTGGCCTGCAGACTTTCATTTCGCCTGGAAAACGGCCACTATTCATGTCTAATTCTGTCTGCCTGCCGATTGGATTCTGCGTACTAAAATTCGTCTAAAATCCTTTACAAATGAGAATATCTCGCAGGTGCAATCTACCCCCGGTTTGAAGTTTCTCTGCACTTGTAGTGCCAAAGGTCTCCTATAAATTGACATCTAAAATGCAGGATGGATAATTTGGTTTCCCATGGAAAAGGGCCGCTGTTCATGCCTAATGCTGTGTGCCTGCCACTGGGCGTATGCCTGCTAAAATTCCATACAAATGAGGATATCTCGCAGATGCAATTTACCACCAGATGGAAGTTTGTCTGCCCTTGTAGTGGCAAAGGCCTCCTAAAAAACTGACATCAGGAAACAGGGGTGGAGACTTTGGTTTCCCATGGAAAAGGACCACCGTTTTTATCTAATGCTGTCTGCCTGGCATTGTGGTTATGAGTGCTGAAGTTCCATACAAATGAGGATATCTCCCAGGTGCTATCTACCACCAGGTGGAAGTTTGTCTGCCCTTGTAGTGCCAAAGGCCTCCTAAAAACTGACATCAGGAACATAGGATGGATAATTTGTTTTTCCATGGGAAAGGCCCACCGTTCGTGTCTAATGCTGTCTGCCTGCCAGTGGGTATATGCCTACTAAAATCCCATACATATGAGGATATCTCCCAAATGCAATTTCCCACCAGATGGAAGTTTGTCTACCCTTTTAATGCCAAAGGCCTCCTAAAAACTGACATCAGTAGCCTGGGTTGGAGACTTCGGTTTCCCAAGGAAATGTGCCAGCATTCGTGTCTAATGCTGTCTGCCTGCCACTGGGCTTCTACCTGATGAAATTCCATACAAATGAGGATATCTCCCCGATGGAGTCCACCACCAGTTGAAAGTTTGTCTGCCCTTGTAATGCCAACAGCCTCCTACAAACTGACATCAGGAATTTGGAGAGGACCCTTTGGTTTCCTATGGAAAAGGGCCACCCTTGGTGTTTAATGCTGTTTCCTTGCCCCTGAGCTTATGGCTACTGAAATTATATACAAATGAGGATATCTCCCAGATGCAATATGCCACCAGATGGAAGTTTGTCTGCTCTTGTAGTGCCAAAGGCCTCCTAGAAACGGACATTAGGAATGTGGGGTGGAGACTTTGGTTTCCCATGGAAAAGGGCCACCCTTGGTGTTTAATGCTGTCTACTTGCCACTGGGCTTCTGACTACATTAATTCCGCTAAAATTCCATACAAATGAGGATATCTCCAAGATGCAATATGCCACCAGTTGGAAGTTTGTCTGTTCTTGTAGTGCAAAAGGCCTCCTAAAAACTGACGTCAGGAACCTGGGCTGGAGACTTTGGTTTCCCCTGGAAAAGGCCACTATTCATGTGTAATTCTGTGTGCCTGCCGCGGGGATTCTGCGTACTAAAATTCGTCTAAAATTCTATACAAATGAGAATATCTCGCAGGTGCAATCTACCCCCGGTTTGAAGTTTCTCTGCCCTTGTAGTGCCAAAGGGCTCCTATAAACTGACATCTGAAACGTAGGATGGATAATTTGGTTTCCCGTGGAAAAAGGCACTGTTCATGCCTAATGCTGTGTGCCTTCCACTGGGCGTATGCCTGCTAAAATTCCATACAAATGAGGATATCTCCCAGGTGCAATCTACCACCAGGTGGAAGTTTGTCTGCCCTTGTAGTGCCAAAGGCCTCCTACAAACTGACATCAGGAACGTGGGATGGAGACTTTGGTTTCCCAAGGAAATGGGCCAGAGTTCGTGTCTAATGATGTGTGCCTGCCACTAGGTTTCTGCCTATTAAAATTCGACTAAAATTCCATACAAATGAGGATATCTCCCAGGTGCAATCTACCACCAGGTGGAAGTTTGTCTGCCCTTGTAGTGCCAAAGGCCTCCTAGAAACTGACACCAGGAATCTGGAGTGGAGACTTTGGTTTCCCATGGAAATGGGCCAGCGTTCGTGTCTAATGATGTGTGCCTGCCACTAGGTTTCTGCCTATTAAAATTCCACTAAAATTCCATACAAATGAGAATATCTCCCAGGTGCAATCTAAAAGCAGATGGAAGTTTCTTTGCCCTTGTGGTTCCAAAGGCCTCCTACAAACTGACATCAGGAACCTAGGGTGGAGACTTTGGTTTCCCATGGTAAAGGACTACCTTTCCTGTCTAATGCTGTCTGCCTGGCACTGTGGTTATGACTGCTGAAGTTCCCTACAAATGAGGATATCTCCCAGGTGCAATCTACCAGCAGGTGGAATTTTGTCTGCCCTCGTAGTGCCAAAGGCCTCCTAAACACTGACATCAGGAACGTGGGGTGGAGACTTTGGTTTCCCATAGAAAAGGGCCACCGTTCATGTCTAATGCTGTCTGCCTGCCACTGGGCTTCTACCTGACGAAATTCCATACAAATGAGGATACCTCCCCGATGGAGTCCACCACCAGTTGAAAGTTTGTCTGCCCTTGTAATGTCAACAGCCTCCTACAAACTGACATCAGGAATCTGGAGAGGACCCTTTGGTTTCCTATGGAAAAGGGCCACCCTTGGTGTTTAATGCTGTCTACTTGCCACTGGGCTTCTGCCTACTTTAATTCCACTAAAATTCCATACAAATGAGGATATCTCCAAGACGCCATATGCCACCAGTTGGAAGTTTGCCTGTACTTGTAGTGCAAAAGGCCTCCTAAAAACTGACATCAGGAACCTGGCCTGGAGACTTTGGTTTCCCTGGAAAAGGGCCACTATTCATGTCTAATTCTGTCTGCCTGCCGCTGGGATTCTGTGTACTAAAATTCCTCTAAAATTCTATACAAATGAGAATATCTCGCAGGTGCAATCTACTCCCGGTCTGAAGTTTCTCTGCCCGTGTAGTGCCAAAGGGCTCCTATAAACTGACATGTGAAACGTAGCATGGATAATTTGGTTTCCCATGGAAAAGGGCCACTGTTCATGCCTAACGCAGTGTGCCTGCCACTGGGCGTATGCCTGCTAAAATTCCATACAAATGAGGATATCTCCTCGATACAATCAACCACCAGACGGAACTTTGTCTCCCCTTGTAGTGGCAAAGGCCTCCTACAAACTGACATCAAGAACCTGGAGTGGAGACTTTGGTTTCCCAAGGAAATGTGCCAGCATTCGTGTTTAATGCTGTCTGCCGGCCACTGGGCTTCTGGCTACATAAATTCCACTAAAACTCCTTACAAATAAGGATATCTCGCAGAAGCAGTCTACCCCCAATTGGAAGATTCTCTCCCCTTGTAGTGCCGAAGGGCTCCTATAAACTGACATATGAAACGCAGCATGGATAATTTGGTTTCACATGAAAAAGGGCCACTGTTCATGTCTAACGCTGTGTGCCTGCCACTGTGCGTATGCCTGCTAAAATTCCATACAAATGAGGATATCTCCAAGATGCAATATGCCACCAGTTGGAAGTTTGCCTGTACTTGTAGTGCAAAAGGCCTCCTAAAAACTGACATCAGGAACCTGGCCTGCAGACTTTCATTTCGCCTGGAAAACGGCCACTATTCATGTCTAATTCTGTCTGCCTGCCGATTGGATTCTGCGTACTAAAATTCGTCTAAAATCCTTTACAAATGAGAATATCTCGCAGGTGCAATCTACCCCCGGTTTGAAGTTTCTCTGCACTTGTAGTGCCAAAGGTCTCCTATAAATTGACATCTAAAATGCAGGATGGATAATTTGGTTTCCCATGGAAAAGGGCCGCTGTTCATGCCTAATGCTGTGTGCCTGCCACTGGGCGTATGCCTGCTAAAATTCCATACAAATGAGGATATCTCGCAGATGCAATTTACCACCAGATGGAAGTTTGTCTGCCCTTGTAGTGGCAAAGGCCTCCTAAAAAACTGACATCAGGAAACAGGGGTGGAGACTTTGGTTTCCCATGGAAAAGGACCACCGTTTTTATCTAATGCTGTCTGCCTGGCATTGTGGTTATGAGTGCTGAAGTTCCATACAAATGAGGATATCTCCCAGGTGCTATCTACCACCAGGTGGAAGTTTGTCTGCCCTTGTAGTGCCAAAGGCCTCCTAAAAACTGACATCAGGAACATAGGATGGATAATTTGTTTTTCCATGGGAAAGGCCCACCGTTCGTGTCTAATGCTGTCTGCCTGCCAGTGGGTATATGCCTACTAAAATTCCATACATATGAGGATATCTCCCAAATGCAATTTCCCACCAGATGGAAGTTTGTCTACCCTTTTAATGCCAAAGGCCTCCTAAAAACTGACATCAGTAGCCTGGGTTGGAGACTTCGGTTTCCCAAGGAAATGTGCCAGCATTCGTGTCTAATGCTGTCTGCCTGCCACTGGGCTTCTACCTGATGAAATTCCATACAAATGAGGATATCTCCCCGATGGAGTCCACCACCAGTTGAAAGTTTGTCTGCCCTTGTAATGCCAACAGCCTCCTACAAACTGACATCAGGAATTTGGAGAGGACCCTTTGGTTTCCTATGGAAAAGGGCCACCCTTGGTGTTTAATGCTGTTTCCTTGCCCCTGAGCTTATGGCTACTGAAATTATATACAAATGAGGATATCTCCCAGATGCAATATGCCACCAGATGGAAGTTTGTCTGCTCTTGTAGTGCCAAAGGCCTCCTAGAAACGGACATTAGGAATGTGGGGTGGAGACTTTGGTTTCCCATGGAAAAGGGCCACCCTTGGTGTTTAATGCTGTCTACTTGCCACTGGGCTTCTGACTACATTAATTCCGCTAAAATTCCATACAAATGAGGATATCTCCAAGATGCAATATGCCACCAGTTGGAAGTTTGTCTGTTCTTGTAGTGCAAAAGGCCTCCTAAAAACTGACGTCAGGAACCTGGGCTGGAGACTTTGGTTTCCCCTGGAAAAGGCCACTATTCATGTGTAATTCTGTGTGCCTGCCGCGGGGATTCTGCGTACTAAAATTCGTCTAAAATTCTATACAAATGAGAATATCTCGCAGGTGCAATCTACCCCCGGTTTGAAGTTTCTCTGCCCTTGTAGTGCCAAAGGGCTCCTATAAACTGACATCTGAAACGTAGGATGGATAATTTGGTTTCCCGTGGAAAAAGGCACTGTTCATGCCTAATGCTGTGTGCCTTCCACTGGGCGTATGCCTGCTAAAATTCCATACAAATGAGGATATCTCCCAGGTGCAATCTACCACCAGGTGGAAGTTTGTCTGCCCTTGTAGTGCCAAAGGCCTCCTACAAACTGACATCAGGAACGTGGGATGGAGACTTTGGTTTCCCAAGGAAATGGGCCAGAGTTCGTGTCTAATGATGTGTGCCTGCCACTAGGTTTCTGCCTATTAAAATTCGACTAAAATTCCATACAAATGAGGATATCTCCCAGGTGCAATCTACCACCAGGTGGAAGTTTGTCTGCCCTTGTAGTGCCAAAGGCCTCCTAGAAACTGACACCAGGAATCTGGAGTGGAGACTTTGGTTTCCCATGGAAATGGGCCAGCGTTCGTGTCTAATGATGTGTGCCTGCCACTAGGTTTCTGCCTATTAAAATTCCACTAAAATTCCATACAAATGAGAATATCTCCCAGGTGCAATCTAAAAGCAGATGGAAGTTTCTTTGCCCTTGTGGTTCCAAAGGCCTCCTACAAACTGACATCAGGAACCTAGGGTGGAGACTTTGGTTTCCCATGGTAAAGGACTACCTTTCCTGTCTAATGCTGTCTGCCTGGCACTGTGGTTATGACTGCTGAAGTTCCCTACAAATGAGGATATCTCCCAGGTGCAATCTACCAGCAGGTGGAATTTTGTCTGCCCTCGTAGTGCCAAAGGCCTCCTAAACACTGACATCAGGAACGTGGGGTGGAGACTTTGGTTTCCCATAGAAAAGGGCCACCGTTCATGTCTAATGCTGTCTGCCTGCCACTGGGCTTCTACCTGACGAAATTCCATACAAATGAGGATACCTCCCCGATGGAGTCCACCACCAGATGAAAGTTTGTCTGCCCTTGTAATGTCAACAGCCTCCTACAAACTGACATCAGGAATCTGGAGAGGACCCTTTGGTTTCCTATGGAAAAGGGCCACCCTTGGTGTTTAATGCTGTCTACTTGCCACTGGGCTTCTGCCTACTTTAATTCCACTAAAATTCCATACAAATGAGGATATCTCCAAGACGCCATATGCCACCAGTTGGAAGTTTGCCTGTACTTGTAGTGCAAAAGGCCTCCTAAAAACTGACATCAGGAACCTGGCCTGGAGACTTTGGTTTCCCTGGAAAAGGGCCACTATTCATGTCTAATTCTGTCTGCCTGCCGCTGGGATTCTGTGTACTAAAATTCCTCTAAAATTCTATACAAATGAGAATATCTCGCAGGTGCAATCTACTCCCGGTCTGAAGTTTCTCTGCCCGTGTAGTGCCAAAGGGCTCCTATAAACTGACATGTGAAACGTAGCATGGATAATTTGGTTTCCCATGGAAAAGGGCCACTGTTCATGCCTAACGCAGTGTGCCTGCCACTGGGCGTATGCCTGCTAAAATTCCATACAAATGAGGATATCTCCTCGATACAATCAACCACCAGACGGAACTTTGTCTCCCCTTGTAGTGGCAAAGGCCTCCTACAAACTGACATCAAGAACCTGGAGTGGAGACTTTGGTTTCCCAAGGAAATGTGCCAGCATTCGTGTTTAATGCTGTCTGCCGGCCACTGGGCTTCTGGCTACATAAATTCCACTAAAACTCCTTACAAATAAGGATATCTCGCAGAAGCAGTCTACCCCCAATTGGAAGATTCTCTCCCCTTGTAGTGCCGAAGGGCTCCTATAAACTGACATATGAAACGCAGCATGGATAATTTGGTTTCACATGAAAAAGGGCCACTGTTCATGTCTAACGCTGTGTGCCTGCCACTGTGCGTATGCCTGCTAAAATTCCATACAAATGAGGATATCTCCAAGATGCAATATGCCACCAGTTGGAAGTTTGCCTGTACTTGTAGTGCAAAAGGCCTCCTAAAAACTGACATCAGGAACCTGGCCTGCAGACTTTCATTTCGCCTGGAAAACGGCCACTATTCATGTCTAATTCTGTCTGCCTGCCGATTGGATTCTGCGTACTAAAATTCGTCTAAAATCCTTTACAAATGAGAATATCTCGCAGGTGCAATCTACCCCCGGTTTGAAGTTTCTCTGCACTTGTAGTGCCAAAGGTCTCCTATAAATTGACATCTAAAATGCAGGATGGATAATTTGGTTTCCCATGGAAAAGGGCCGCTGTTCATGCCTAATGCTGTGTGCCTGCCACTGGGCGTATGCCTGCTAAAATTCCATACAAATGAGGATATCTCGCAGATGCAATTTACCACCAGATGGAAGTTTGTCTGCCCTTGTAGTGGCAAAGGCCTCCTAAAAAACTGACATCAGGAAACAGGGGTGGAGACTTTGGTTTCCCATGGAAAAGGACCACCGTTTTTATCTAATGCTGTCTGCCTGGCATTGTGGTTATGAGTGCTGAAGTTCCATACAAATGAGGATATCTCCCAGGTGCTATCTACCACCAGGTGGAAGTTTGTCTGCCCTTGTAGTGCCAAAGGCCTCCTAAAAACTGACATCAGGAACATAGGATGGATAATTTGTTTTTCCATGGGAAAGGCCCACCGTTCGTGTCTAATGCTGTCTGCCTGCCAGTGGGTATATGCCTACTAAAATTCCATACATATGAGGATATCTCCCAAATGCAATTTCCCACCAGATGGAAGTTTGTCTACCCTTTTAATGCCAAAGGCCTCCTAAAAACTGACATCAGTAGCCTGGGTTGGAGACTTCGGTTTCCCAAGGAAATGTGCCAGCATTCGTGTCTAATGCTGTCTGCCTGCCACTGGGCTTCTACCTGATGAAATTCCATACAAATGAGGATATCTCCCCGATGGAGTCCACCACCAGTTGAAAGTTTGTCTGCCCTTGTAATGCCAACAGCCTCCTACAAACTGACATCAGGAATTTGGAGAGGACCCTTTGGTTTCCTATGGAAAAGGGCCACCCTTGGTGTTTAATGCTGTTTCCTTGCCCCTGAGCTTATGGCTACTGAAATTATATACAAATGAGGATATCTCCCAGATGCAATATGCCACCAGATGGAAGTTTGTCTGCTCTTGTAGTGCCAAAGGCCTCCTAGAAACGGACATTAGGAATGTGGGGTGGAGACTTTGGTTTCCCATGGAAAAGGGCCACCCTTGGTGTTTAATGCTGTCTACTTGCCACTGGGCTTCTGACTACATTAATTCCGCTAAAATTCCATACAAATGAGGATATCTCCAAGATGCAATATGCCACCAGTTGGAAGTTTGTCTGTTCTTGTAGTGCAAAAGGCCTCCTAAAAACTGACGTCAGGAACCTGGGCTGGAGACTTTGGTTTCCCCTGGAAAAGGCCACTATTCATGTGTAATTCTGTGTGCCTGCCGCGGGGATTCTGCGTACTAAAATTCGTCTAAAATTCTATACAAATGAGAATATCTCGCAGGTGCAATCTACCCCCGGTTTGAAGTTTCTCTGCCCTTGTAGTGCCAAAGGGCTCCTATAAACTGACATCTGAAACGTAGGATGGATAATTTGGTTTCCCGTGGAAAAAGGCACTGTTCATGCCTAATGCTGTGTGCCTTCCACTGGGCGTATGCCTGCTAAAATTCCATACAAATGAGGATATCTCCCAGGTGCAATCTACCACCAGGTGGAAGTTTGTCTGCCCTTGTAGTGCCAAAGGCCTCCTACAAACTGACATCAGGAACGTGGGATGGAGACTTTGGTTTCCCAAGGAAATGGGCCAGAGTTCGTGTCTAATGATGTGTGCCTGCCACTAGGTTTCTGCCTATTAAAATTCGACTAAAATTCCATACAAATGAGGATATCTCCCAGGTGCAATCTACCACCAGGTGGAAGTTTGTCTGCCCTTGTAGTGCCAAAGGCCTCCTAGAAACTGACACCAGGAATCTGGAGTGGAGACTTTGGTTTCCCATGGAAATGGGCCAGCGTTCGTGTCTAATGATGTGTGCCTGCCACTAGGTTTCTGCCTATTAAAATTCCACTAAAATTCCATACAAATGAGAATATCTCCCAGGTGCAATCTAAAAGCAGATGGAAGTTTCTTTGCCCTTGTGGTTCCAAAGGCCTCCTACAAACTGACATCAGGAACCTAGGGTGGAGACTTTGGTTTCCCATGGTAAAGGACTACCTTTCCTGTCTAATGCTGTCTGCCTGGCACTGTGGTTATGACTGCTGAAGTTCCCTACAAATGAGGATATCTCCCAGGTGCAATCTACCAGCAGGTGGAATTTTGTCTGCCCTCGTAGTGCCAAAGGCCTCCTAAACACTGACATCAGGAACGTGGGGTGGAGACTTTGGTTTCCCATAGAAAAGGGCCACCGTTCATGTCTAATGCTGTCTGCCTGCCACTGGGCTTCTACCTGACGAAATTCCATACAAATGAGGATACCTCCCCGATGGAGTCCACCACCAGTTGAAAGTTTGTCTGCCCTTGTAATGTCAACAGCCTCCTACAAACTGACATCAGGAATCTGGAGAGGACCCTTTGGTTTCCTATGGAAAAGGGCCACCCTTGGTGTTTAATGCTGTCTACTTGCCACTGGGCTTCTGCCTACTTTAATTCCACTAAAATTCCATACAAATGAGGATATCTCCAAGACGCCATATGCCACCAGTTGGAAGTTTGCCTGTACTTGTAGTGCAAAAGGCCTCCTAAAAACTGACATCAGGAACCTGGCCTGGAGACTTTGGTTTCCCTGGAAAAGGGCCACTATTCATGTCTAATTCTGTCTGCCTGCCGCTGGGATTCTGTGTACTAAAATTCCTCTAAAATTCTATACAAATGAGAATATCTCGCAGGTGCAATCTACTCCCGGTCTGAAGTTTCTCTGCCCGTGTAGTGCCAAAGGGCTCCTATAAACTGACATGTGAAACGTAGCATGGATAATTTGGTTTCCCATGGAAAAGGGCCACTGTTCATGCCTAACGCAGTGTGCCTGCCACTGGGCGTATGCCTGCTAAAATTCCATACAAATGAGGATATCTCCTCGATACAATCAACCACCAGACGGAACTTTGTCTCCCCTTGTAGTGGCAAAGGCCTCCTACAAACTGACATCAAGAACCTGGAGTGGAGACTTTGGTTTCCCAAGGAAATGTGCCAGCATTCGTGTTTAATGCTGTCTGCCGGCCACTGGGCTTCTGGCTACATAAATTCCACTAAAACTCCTTACAAATAAGGATATCTCGCAGAAGCAGTCTACCCCCAATTGGAAGATTCTCTCCCCTTGTAGTGCCGAAGGGCTCCTATAAACTGACATATGAAACGCAGCATGGATAATTTGGTTTCACATGAAAAAGGGCCACTGTTCATGTCTAACGCTGTGTGCCTGCCACTGTGCGTATGCCTGCTAAAATTCCATACAAATGAGGATATCTCCAAGATGCAATATGCCACCAGTTGGAAGTTTGCCTGTACTTGTAGTGCAAAAGGCCTCCTAAAAACTGACATCAGGAACCTGGCCTGCAGACTTTCATTTCGCCTGGAAAACGGCCACTATTCATGTCTAATTCTGTCTGCCTGCCGATTGGATTCTGCGTACTAAAATTCGTCTAAAATCCTTTACAAATGAGAATATCTCGCAGGTGCAATCTACCCCCGGTTTGAAGTTTCTCTGCACTTGTAGTGCCAAAGGTCTCCTATAAATTGACATCTAAAATGCAGGATGGATAATTTGGTTTCCCATGGAAAAGGGCCGCTGTTCATGCCTAATGCTGTGTGCCTGCCACTGGGCGTATGCCTGCTAAAATTCCATACAAATGAGGATATCTCGCAGATGCAATTTACCACCAGATGGAAGTTTGTCTGCCCTTGTAGTGGCAAAGGCCTCCTAAAAAACTGACATCAGGAAACAGGGGTGGAGACTTTGGTTTCCCATGGAAAAGGACCACCGTTTTTATCTAATGCTGTCTGCCTGGCATTGTGGTTATGAGTGCTGAAGTTCCATACAAATGAGGATATCTCCCAGGTGCTATCTACCACCAGGTGGAAGTTTGTCTGCCCTTGTAGTGCCAAAGGCCTCCTAAAAACTGACATCAGGAACATAGGATGGATAATTTGTTTTTCCATGGGAAAGGCCCACCGTTCGTGTCTAATGCTGTCTGCCTGCCAGTGGGTATATGCCTACTAAAATTCCATACATATGAGGATATCTCCCAAATGCAATTTCCCACCAGATGGAAGTTTGTCTACCCTTTTAATGCCAAAGGCCTCCTAAAAACTGACATCAGTAGCCTGGGTTGGAGACTTCGGTTTCCCAAGGAAATGTGCCAGCATTCGTGTCTAATGCTGTCTGCCTGCCACTGGGCTTCTACCTGATGAAATTCCATACAAATGAGGATATCTCCCCGATGGAGTCCACCACCAGTTGAAAGTTTGTCTGCCCTTGTAATGCCAACAGCCTCCTACAAACTGACATCAGGAATTTGGAGAGGACCCTTTGGTTTCCTATGGAAAAGGGCCACCCTTGGTGTTTAATGCTGTTTCCTTGCCCCTGAGCTTATGGCTACTGAAATTATATACAAATGAGGATATCTCCCAGATGCAATATGCCACCAGATGGAAGTTTGTCTGCTCTTGCAGTGCCAAAGGCCTCCTAGAAACGGACATCAGGAACGTGGGGTGGAGACTTTGGTTTCCCATGGAAATGGGCCACCGTTGGTGTTTAATGCTGTCTACTTGCCACTGGGCTTCTGACTACATTAATTCCACTAAAATTCCATACAAATGAGGATATCTCCAAGACGCCATATGCCACCAGTTGGAAGTTTGCCTGTACTTGTACTGCAAATGGCCTCCTAAAAACTGACATCAGGAACCTGGCTTGGAGACTTTGGTTTCCCATGGAAAAGGCTCACCGTTCGTGTCTAATGCTGTCTGCCGGCCACTGGGCTTCTGGCTACATAAATTCCACTAAAACTCCTTACAAATAAGGATATCTCGCAGATGCAGTCTACCCCCAATTGGAAGATTCTCTCCCCTTGTAGAGCCGAAGGGCTCCTATAAACTGATATATGAAACGCAGCATGGATAATTTGGTTTCCCATGGAAAACGACCACCGTTCGTATCTAATGCTGTCTGCCTGGCATTGTGGTTATGAGTGCTGAAGTTCCATACAAATGAGGATATCACCTCGATGCAATCAACCACCAGACGGAACTTTGTCTGCCCTTGTAGTGCCAAAGGCCTCCTACAAACTGACACCAGGAATCTGGAGTGGAGACTTTGGTTTCCCATGGAAATGGGCCAGCGTTCGTGTCTAATGATGTGTGCCTGCCACTAGGTTTCTGCCTATTAAAATTCCACTAAAATTCCATACAAATGAGAATATCTCCCAAGTACTATCTAACAGCAGATGGAACTTTCTCTGCCCTTGTGGTTCCAAAGGCCTCCTACAAACTGACATCAGGAACCTAGGGTGGAGACTTTGGTTTCCCATGGTAAAGGACTACCTTTCCTGTCTAATGCTGTCTGCCTGGCACTGTGGTTATGACTGCTTAAATTCCATACAAATGAGGATATCTCCCAGGTGCAATCTACCACCAGGTGGAATTTTGTCTGCCCTCGTAGTGCCAAAGGCCTCCTAAACACTGACATCAGGAACGTGGGGTGGAGATTTTGTTTTCCCATGGAAAAGGGCCACCGTTCGTGTCTAATGCTGTCTGCCTGCCACTGGGCTTCTACCTGATGAAATTCCATACAAATGAGGATATCTCCCCGATGGAGTCCACCACCAGATGAAAGTTTGTATGCCCTTGTAATGCCAACAGCCTCCTACAAACTGACATCAGAAATCTGGAGAGGACCCTTTGGTTTCCTATGGAAAAGGGCCACCCTTGGTATTTAATGCTGTCTCCTTGCCCCTGGGCTTATGACTACTGAAATTATATACAAATGAGGATATCTCCCAGATGCAATATGCCACCAGATGGAAGTTTGTCTGATCTTGCAGTGCCAAAGGCCTCCTAGAAACGGACATCAGGAACGTGAGGTGGAGGCTTTGGTTTCCCATGGAAAAGGTCCATTGTTCGTGTCTAATGCTGTCTGCCTGCCACTGGGCTTCTACCTGATGAAATTCCATACAAATGAGGATATCTCCCCGATGGAGTCCACCACCAGTTGAAAGTTTGTCTGCCCTTGTAATGCCAACAGCCTCCTACAAACTGACATCAGGAATTTGGAGAGGACCCTTTGGTTTCCTATGGAAAAGGGCCACCCTTGGTGTTTAATGCTGTTTCCTTGCCCCTGAGTTTATGACGACTGAAATTATATACAAATGAGGATATCTCCCAGATGCAATATGCCACCAGATGGAAGTTTGTCTGCTCTTGCAGTGCCAAAGGCCTCCTAGAAACGGACATCAGGAACGTGGGGTGGAGACTTTGGTTTCCCATGGAAATGGGCCACCGTTGGTGTTTAATGCTGTCTACTTGCCACTGGGCTTCTGACTACATTAATTCCACTAAAATTCCATACAAATGAGGATATCTCCAAGACGCCATATGCCACCAGTTGGAAGTTTGCCTGTACTTGTACTGCAAATGGCCTCCTAAAAACTGACATCAGGAACCTGGCTTGGAGACTTTGGTTTCCCATGGAAAAGGCTCACCGTTCGTGTCTAATGCTGTCTGCCGGCCACTGGGCTTCTGGCTACATAAATTCCACTAAAACTCCTTACAAATAAGGATATCTCGCAGATGCAGTCTACCCCCAATTGGAAGATTCTCTCCCCTTGTAGAGCCGAAGGGCTCCTATAAACTGATATATGAAACGCAGCATGGATAATTTGGTTTCCCATGGAAAACGACCACCGTTCGTATCTAATGCTGTCTGCCTGGCATTGTGGTTATGAGTGCTGAAGTTCCATACAAATGAGGATATCACCTCGATGCAATCAACCACCAGACGGAACTTTGTCTGCCCTTGTAGTGCCAAAGGCCTCCTACAAACTGACACCAGGAATCTGGAGTGGAGACTTTGGTTTCCCATGGAAATGGGCCAGCGTTCGTGTCTAATGATGTGTGCCTGCCACTAGGTTTCTGCCTATTAAAATTCCACTAAAATTCCATACAAATGAGAATATCTCCCAAGTACTATCTAACAGCAGATGGAACTTTCTCTGCCCTTGTGGTTCCAAAGGCCTCCTACAAACTGACATCAGGAACCTAGGGTGGAGACTTTGGTTTCCCATGGTAAAGGACTACCTTTCCTGTCTAATGCTGTCTGCCTGGCACTGTGGTTATGACTGCTTAAATTCCATACAAATGAGGATATCTCCCAGGTGCAATCTACCACCAGGTGGAATTTTGTCTGCCCTCGTAGTGCCAAAGGCCTCCTAAACACTGACATCAGGAACGTGGGGTGGAGATTTTGTTTTCCCATGGAAAAGGGCCACCGTTCGTGTCTAATGCTGTCTGCCTGCCACTGGGCTTCTACCTGATGAAATTCCATACAAATGAGGATATCTCCCCGATGGAGTCCACCACCAGATGAAAGTTTGTATGCCCTTGTAATGCCAACAGCCTCCTACAAACTGACATCAGAAATCTGGAGAGGACCCTTTGGTTTCCTATGGAAAAGGGCCACCCTTGGTATTTAATGCTGTCTCCTTGCCCCTGGGCTTATGACTACTGAAATTATATACAAATGAGGATATCTCCCAGATGCAATATGCCACCAGATGGAAGTTTGTCTGATCTTGCAGTGCCAAAGGCCTCCTAGAAACGGACATCAGGAACGTGAGGTGGAGGCTTTGGTTTCCCATGGAAAAGGTCCATTGTTCGTGTCTAATGCTGTCTGCCTGCCACTGGGCTTCTACCTGATGAAATTCCATACAAATGAGGATATCTCCCCGATGGAGTCCACCACCAGTTGAAAGTTTGTCTGCCCTTGTAATGCCAACAGCCTCCTACAAACTGACATCAGGAATTTGGAGAGGACCCTTTGGTTTCCTATGGAAAAGGGCCACCCTTGGTGTTTAATGCTGTTTCCTTGCCCCTGAGTTTATGACGACTGAAATTATATACAAATGAGGATATCTCCCAGATGCAATATGCCACCAGATGGAAGTTTGTCTGCTCTTGCAGTGCCAAAGGCCTCCTAGAAACGGACATCAGGAACGTGGGGTGGAGACTTTGGTTTCCCATGGAAATGGGCCACCGTTGGTGTTTAATGCTGTCTACTTGCCACTGGGCTTCTGACTACATTAATTCCACTAAAATTCCATACAAATGAGGATATCTCCAAGACGCCATATGCCACCAGTTGGAAGTTTGCCTGTACTTGTACTGCAAATGGCCTCCTAAAAACTGACATCAGGAACCTGGCTTGGAGACTTTGGTTTCCCATGGAAAAGGCTCACCGTTCGTGTCTAATGCTGTCTGCCGGCCACTGGGCTTCTGGCTACATAAATTCCACTAAAACTCCTTACAAATAAGGATATCTCGCAGATGCAGTCTACCCCCAATTGGAAGATTCTCTCCCCTTGTAGAGCCGAAGGGCTCCTATAAACTGATATATGAAACGCAGCATGGATAATTTGGTTTCCCATGGAAAACGACCACCGTTCGTATCTAATGCTGTCTGCCTGGCATTGTGGTTATGAGTGCTGAAGTTCCATACAAATGAGGATATCACCTCGATGCAATCAACCACCAGACGGAACTTTGTCTGCCCTTGTAGTGCCAAAGGCCTCCTACAAACTGACACCAGGAATCTGGAGTGGAGACTTTGGTTTCCCATGGAAATGGGCCAGCGTTCGTGTCTAATGATGTGTGCCTGCCACTAGGTTTCTGCCTATTAAAATTCCACTAAAATTCCATACAAATGAGAATATCTCCCAAGTACTATCTAACAGCAGATGGAACTTTCTCTGCCCTTGTGGTTCCAAAGGCCTCCTACAAACTGACATCAGGAACCTAGGGTGGAGACTTTGGTTTCCCATGGTAAAGGACTACCTTTCCTGTCTAATGCTGTCTGCCTGGCACTGTGGTTATGACTGCTTAAATTCCATACAAATGAGGATATCTCCCAGGTGCAATCTACCACCAGGTGGAATTTTGTCTGCCCTCGTAGTGCCAAAGGCCTCCTAAACACTGACATCAGGAACGTGGGGTGGAGATTTTGTTTTCCCATGGAAAAGGGCCACCGTTCGTGTCTAATGCTGTCTGCCTGCCACTGGGCTTCTACCTGATGAAATTCCATACAAATGAGGATATCTCCCCGATGGAGTCCACCACCAGATGAAAGTTTGTATGCCCTTGTAATGCCAACAGCCTCCTACAAACTGACATCAGAAATCTGGAGAGGACCCTTTGGTTTCCTATGGAAAAGGGCCACCCTTGGTATTTAATGCTGTCTCCTTGCCCCTGGGCTTATGACTACTGAAATTATATACAAATGAGGATATCTCCCAGATGCAATATGCCACCAGATGGAAGTTTGTCTGATCTTGCAGTGCCAAAGGCCTCCTAGAAACGGACATCAGGAACGTGAGGTGGAGGCTTTGGTTTCCCATGGAAAAGGTCCATTGTTCGTGTCTAATGCTGTCTGCCTGCCACTGGGCTTCTACCTGATGAAATTCCATACAAATGAGGATATCTCCCCGATGGAGTCCACCACCAGTTGAAAGTTTGTCTGCCCTTGTAATGCCAACAGCCTCCTACAAACTGACATCAGGAATTTGGAGAGGACCCTTTGGTTTCCTATGGAAAAGGGCCACCCTTGGTGTTTAATGCTGTTTCCTTGCCCCTGAGTTTATGACGACTGAAATTATATACAAATGAGGATATCTCCCAGATGCAATATGCCACCAGATGGAAGTTTGTCTGCTCTTGCAGTGCCAAAGGCCTCCTAGAAACGGACATCAGGAACGTGGGGTGGAGACTTTGGTTTCCCATGGAAATGGGCCACCGTTGGTGTTTAATGCTGTCTACTTGCCACTGGGCTTCTGACTACATTAATTCCACTAAAATTCCATACAAATGAGGATATCTCCAAGACGCCATATGCCACCAGTTGGAAGTTTGCCTGTACTTGTACTGCAAATGGCCTCCTAAAAACTGACATCAGGAACCTGGCTTGGAGACTTTGGTTTCCCATGGAAAAGGCTCACCGTTCGTGTCTAATGCTGTCTGCCGGCCACTGGGCTTCTGGCTACATAAATTCCACTAAAACTCCTTACAAATAAGGATATCTCGCAGATGCAGTCTACCCCCAATTGGAAGATTCTCTCCCCTTGTAGAGCCGAAGGGCTCCTATAAACTGATATATGAAACGCAGCATGGATAATTTGGTTTCCCATGGAAAACGACCACCGTTCGTATCTAATGCTGTCTGCCTGGCATTGTGGTTATGAGTGCTGAAGTTCCATACAAATGAGGATATCACCTCGATGCAATCAACCACCAGACGGAACTTTGTCTGCCCTTGTAGTGCCAAAGGCCTCCTACAAACTGACACCAGGAATCTGGAGTGGAGACTTTGGTTTCCCATGGAAATGGGCCAGCGTTCGTGTCTAATGATGTGTGCCTGCCACTAGGTTTCTGCCTATTAAAATTCCACTAAAATTCCATACAAATGAGAATATCTCCCAAGTACTATCTAACAGCAGATGGAACTTTCTCTGCCCTTGTGGTTCCAAAGGCCTCCTACAAACTGACATCAGGAACCTAGGGTGGAGACTTTGGTTTCCCATGGTAAAGGACTACCTTTCCTGTCTAATGCTGTCTGCCTGGCACTGTGGTTATGACTGCTTAAATTCCATACAAATGAGGATATCTCCCAGGTGCAATCTACCACCAGGTGGAATTTTGTCTGCCCTCGTAGTGCCAAAGGCCTCCTAAACACTGACATCAGGAACGTGGGGTGGAGATTTTGTTTTCCCATGGAAAAGGGCCACCGTTCGTGTCTAATGCTGTCTGCCTGCCACTGGGCTTCTACCTGATGAAATTCCATACAAATGAGGATATCTCCCCGATGGAGTCCACCACCAGATGAAAGTTTGTATGCCCTTGTAATGCCAACAGCCTCCTACAAACTGACATCAGAAATCTGGAGAGGACCCTTTGGTTTCCTATGGAAAAGGGCCACCCTTGGTATTTAATGCTGTCTCCTTGCCCCTGGGCTTATGACTACTGAAATTATATACAAATGAGGATATCTCCCAGATGCAATATGCCACCAGATGGAAGTTTGTCTGATCTTGCAGTGCCAAAGGCCTCCTAGAAACGGACATCAGGAACGTGAGGTGGAGGCTTTGGTTTCCCATGGAAAAGGTCCATTGTTCGTGTCTAATGCTGTCTGCCTGCCACTGGGCTTCTACCTGATGAAATTCCATACAAATGAGGATATCTCCCCGATGGAGTCCACCACCAGTTGAAAGTTTGTCTGCCCTTGTAATGCCAACAGCCTCCTACAAACTGACATCAGGAATTTGGAGAGGACCCTTTGGTTTCCTATGGAAAAGGGCCACCCTTGGTGTTTAATGCTGTTTCCTTGCCCCTGAGTTTATGACGACTGAAATTATATACAAATGAGGATATCTCCCAGATGCAATATGCCACCAGATGGAAGTTTGTCTGCTCTTGCAGTGCCAAAGGCCTCCTAGAAACGGACATCAGGAACGTGGGGTGGAGACTTTGGTTTCCCATGGAAATGGGCCACCGTTGGTGTTTAATGCTGTCTACTTGCCACTGGGCTTCTGACTACATTAATTCCACTAAAATTCCATACAAATGAGGATATCTCCAAGACGCCATATGCCACCAGTTGGAAGTTTGCCTGTACTTGTACTGCAAATGGCCTCCTAAAAACTGACATCAGGAACCTGGCTTGGAGACTTTGGTTTCCCATGGAAAAGGCTCACCGTTCGTGTCTAATGCTGTCTGCCGGCCACTGGGCTTCTGGCTACATAAATTCCACTAAAACTCCTTACAAATAAGGATATCTCGCAGATGCAGTCTACCCCCAATTGGAAGATTCTCTCCCCTTGTAGAGCCGAAGGGCTCCTATAAACTGATATATGAAACGCAGCATGGATAATTTGGTTTCCCATGGAAAACGACCACCGTTCGTATCTAATGCTGTCTGCCTGGCATTGTGGTTATGAGTGCTGAAGTTCCATACAAATGAGGATATCACCTCGATGCAATCAACCACCAGACGGAACTTTGTCTGCCCTTGTAGTGCCAAAGGCCTCCTACAAACTGACACCAGGAATCTGGAGTGGAGACTTTGGTTTCCCATGGAAATGGGCCAGCGTTCGTGTCTAATGATGTGTGCCTGCCACTAGGTTTCTGCCTATTAAAATTCCACTAAAATTCCATACAAATGAGAATATCTCCCAAGTACTATCTAACAGCAGATGGAACTTTCTCTGCCCTTGTGGTTCCAAAGGCCTCCTACAAACTGACATCAGGAACCTAGGGTGGAGACTTTGGTTTCCCATGGTAAAGGACTACCTTTCCTGTCTAATGCTGTCTGCCTGGCACTGTGGTTATGACTGCTTAAATTCCATACAAATGAGGATATCTCCCAGGTGCAATCTACCACCAGGTGGAATTTTGTCTGCCCTCGTAGTGCCAAAGGCCTCCTAAACACTGACATCAGGAACGTGGGGTGGAGATTTTGTTTTCCCATGGAAAAGGGCCACCGTTCGTGTCTAATGCTGTCTGCCTGCCACTGGGCTTCTACCTGATGAAATTCCATACAAATGAGGATATCTCCCCGATGGAGTCCACCACCAGATGGAAGTTTGTATGCCCTTGTAATGCCAACAGCCTCCTACAAACTGACATCAGAAATCTGGAGAGGACCCTTTGGTTTCCTATGGAAAAGGGCCACCCTTGGTATTTAATGCTGTCTCCTTGCCCCTGGGCTTATGACTACTGAAATTATATACAAATGAGGATATCTCCCAGATGCAATATGCCACCAGATGGAAGTTTGTCTGATCTTGCAGTGCCAAAGGCCTCCTAGAAACGGACATCAGGAACGTGAGGTGGAGGCTTTGGTTTCCCATGGAAAAGGTCCATTGTTCGTGTCTAATGCTGTCTGCCTGCCACTGGGCTTCTACCTGATGAAATTCCATACAAATGAGGATATCTCCCCGATGGAGTCCACCACCAGTTGAAAGTTTGTCTGCCCTTGTAATGCCAACAGCCTCCTACAAACTGACATCAGGAATTTGGAGAGGACCCTTTGGTTTCCTATGGAAAAGGGCCACCCTTGGTGTTTAATGCTGTTTCCTTGCCCCTGAGTTTATGACGACTGAAATTATATACAAATGAGGATATCTCCCAGATGCAATATGCCACCAGATGGAAGTTTGTCTGCTCTTGCAGTGCCAAAGGCCTCCTAGAAACGGACATCAGGAACGTGGGGTGGAGACTTTGGTTTCCCATGGAAATGGGCCACCGTTGGTGTTTAATGCTGTCTACTTGCCACTGGGCTTCTGACTACATTAATTCCACTAAAATTCCATACAAATGAGGATATCTCCAAGACGCCATATGCCACCAGTTGGAAGTTTGCCTGTACTTGTACTGCAAATGGCCTCCTAAAAACTGACATCAGGAACCTGGCTTGGAGACTTTGGTTTCCCATGGAAAAGGCTCACCGTTCGTGTCTAATGCTGTCTGCCGGCCACTGGGCTTCTGGCTACATAAATTCCACTAAAACTCCTTACAAATAAGGATATCTCGCAGATGCAGTCTACCCCCAATTGGAAGATTCTCTCCCCTTGTAGAGCCGAAGGGCTCCTATAAACTGATATATGAAACGCAGCATGGATAATTTGGTTTCCCATGGAAAACGACCACCGTTCGTATCTAATGCTGTCTGCCTGGCATTGTGGTTATGAGTGCTGAAGTTCCATACAAATGAGGATATCACCTCGATGCAATCAACCACCAGACGGAACTTTGTCTGCCCTTGTAGTGCCAAAGGCCTCCTACAAACTGACACCAGGAATCTGGAGTGGAGACTTTGGTTTCCCATGGAAATGGGCCAGCGTTCGTGTCTAATGATGTGTGCCTGCCACTAGGTTTCTGCCTATTAAAATTCCACTAAAATTCCATACAAATGAGAATATCTCCCAAGTACTATCTAACAGCAGATGGAACTTTCTCTGCCCTTGTGGTTCCAAAGGCCTCCTACAAACTGACATCAGGAACCTAGGGTGGAGACTTTGGTTTCCCATGGTAAAGGACTACCTTTCCTGTCTAATGCTGTCTGCCTGGCACTGTGGTTATGACTGCTTAAATTCCATACAAATGAGGATATCTCCCAGGTGCAATCTACCACCAGGTGGAATTTTGTCTGCCCTCGTAGTGCCAAAGGCCTCCTAAACACTGACATCAGGAACGTGGGGTGGAGATTTTGTTTTCCCATGGAAAAGGGCCACCGTTCGTGTCTAATGCTGTCTGCCTGCCACTGGGCTTCTACCTGATGAAATTCCATACAAATGAGGATATCTCCCCGATGGAGTCCACCACCAGATGAAAGTTTGTATGCCCTTGTAATGCCAACAGCCTCCTACAAACTGACATCAGAAATCTGGAGAGGACCCTTTGGTTTCCTATGGAAAAGGGCCACCCTTGGTATTTAATGCTGTCTCCTTGCCCCTGGGCTTATGACTACTGAAATTATATACAAATGAGGATATCTCCCAGATGCAATATGCCACCAGATGGAAGTTTGTCTGATCTTGCAGTGCCAAAGGCCTCCTAGAAACGGACATCAGGAACGTGAGGTGGAGGCTTTGGTTTCCCATGGAAAAGGTCCATTGTTCGTGTCTAATGCTGTCTGCCTGCCACTGGGCTTCTACCTGATGAAATTCCATACAAATGAGGATATCTCCCCGATGGAGTCCACCACCAGTTGAAAGTTTGTCTGCCCTTGTAATGCCAACAGCCTCCTACAAACTGACATCAGGAATTTGGAGAGGACCCTTTGGTTTCCTATGGAAAAGGGCCACCCTTGGTGTTTAATGCTGTTTCCTTGCCCCTGAGTTTATGACGACTGAAATTATATACAAATGAGGATATCTCCCAGATGCAATATGCCACCAGATGGAAGTTTGTCTGCTCTTGCAGTGCCAAAGGCCTCCTAGAAACGGACATCAGGAACGTGGGGTGGAGACTTTGGTTTCCCATGGAAATGGGCCACCGTTGGTGTTTAATGCTGTCTACTTGCCACTGGGCTTCTGACTACATTAATTCCACTAAAATTCCATACAAATGAGGATATCTCCAAGACGCCATATGCCACCAGTTGGAAGTTTGCCTGTACTTGTACTGCAAATGGCCTCCTAAAAACTGACATCAGGAACCTGGCTTGGAGACTTTGGTTTCCCATGGAAAAGGCTCACCGTTCGTGTCTAATGCTGTCTGCCGGCCACTGGGCTTCTGGCTACATAAATTCCACTAAAACTCCTTACAAATAAGGATATCTCGCAGATGCAGTCTACCCCCAATTGGAAGATTCTCTCCCCTTGTAGAGCCGAAGGGCTCCTATAAACTGATATATGAAACGCAGCATGGATAATTTGGTTTCCCATGGAAAACGACCACCGTTCGTATCTAATGCTGTCTGCCTGGCATTGTGGTTATGAGTGCTGAAGTTCCATACAAATGAGGATATCACCTCGATGCAATCAACCACCAGACGGAACTTTGTCTGCCCTTGTAGTGCCAAAGGCCTCCTACAAACTGACACCAGGAATCTGGAGTGGAGACTTTGGTTTCCCATGGAAATGGGCCAGCGTTCGTGTCTAATGATGTGTGCCTGCCACTAGGTTTCTGCCTATTAAAATTCCACTAAAATTCCATACAAATGAGAATATCTCCCAAGTACTATCTAACAGCAGATGGAACTTTCTCTGCCCTTGTGGTTCCAAAGGCCTCCTACAAACTGACATCAGGAACCTAGGGTGGAGACTTTGGTTTCCCATGGTAAAGGACTACCTTTCCTGTCTAATGCTGTCTGCCTGGCACTGTGGTTATGACTGCTTAAATTCCATACAAATGAGGATATCTCCCAGGTGCAATCTACCACCAGGTGGAATTTTGTCTGCCCTCGTAGTGCCAAAGGCCTCCTAAACACTGACATCAGGAACGTGGGGTGGAGATTTTGTTTTCCCATGGAAAAGGGCCACCGTTCGTGTCTAATGCTGTCTGCCTGCCACTGGGCTTCTACCTGATGAAATTCCATACAAATGAGGATATCTCCCCGATGGAGTCCACCACCAGATGAAAGTTTGTATGCCCTTGTAATGCCAACAGCCTCCTACAAACTGACATCAGAAATCTGGAGAGGACCCTTTGGTTTCCTATGGAAAAGGGCCACCCTTGGTATTTAATGCTGTCTCCTTGCCCCTGGGCTTATGACTACTGAAATTATATACAAATGAGGATATCTCCCAGATGCAATATGCCACCAGATGGAAGTTTGTCTGATCTTGCAGTGCCAAAGGCCTCCTAGAAACGGACATCAGGAACGTGAGGTGGAGGCTTTGGTTTCCCATGGAAAAGGTCCATTGTTCGTGTCTAATGCTGTCTGCCTGCCACTGGGCTTCTACCTGATGAAATTCCATACAAAATGAGGATATCTCCCCGATGGAGTCCACCACCAGTTGAAAGTTTGTCTGCCCTTGTAATGCCAACAGCCTCCTACAAACTGACATCAGGAATTTGGAGAGGACCCTTTGGTTTCCTATGGAAAAGGGCCACCCTTGGTGTTTAATGCTGTTTCCTTGCCCCTGAGTTTATGACGACTGAAATTATATACAAATGAGGATATCTCCCAGATGCAATATGCCACCAGATGGAAGTTTGTCTGCTCTTGCAGTGCCAAAGGCCTCCTAGAAACGGACATCAGGAACGTGGGGTGGAGACTTTGGTTTCCCATGGAAATGGGCCACCGTTGGTGTTTAATGCTGTCTACTTGCCACTGGGCTTCTGACTACATTAATTCCACTAAAATTCCATACAAATGAGGATATCTCCAAGACGCCATATGCCACCAGTTGGAAGTTTGCCTGTACTTGTACTGCAAATGGCCTCCTAAAAACTGACATCAGGAACCTGGCTTGGAGACTTTGGTTTCCCATGGAAAAGGCTCACCGTTCGTGTCTAATGCTGTCTGCCGGCCACTGGGCTTCTGGCTACATAAATTCCACTAAAACTCCTTACAAATAAGGATATCTCGCAGATGCAGTCTACCCCCAATTGGAAGATTCTCTCCCCTTGTAGAGCCGAAGGGCTCCTATAAACTGATATATGAAACGCAGCATGGATAATTTGGTTTCCCATGGAAAACGACCACCGTTCGTATCTAATGCTGTCTGCCTGGCATTGTGGTTATGAGTGCTGAAGTTCCATACAAATGAGGATATCACCTCGATGCAATCAACCACCAGACGGAACTTTGTCTGCCCTTGTAGTGCCAAAGGCCTCCTACAAACTGACACCAGGAATCTGGAGTGGAGACTTTGGTTTCCCATGGAAATGGGCCAGCGTTCGTGTCTAATGATGTGTGCCTGCCACTAGGTTTCTGCCTATTAAAATTCCACTAAAATTCCATACAAATGAGAATATCTCCCAAGTACTATCTAACAGCAGATGGAACTTTCTCTGCCCTTGTGGTTCCAAAGGCCTCCTACAAACTGACATCAGGAACCTAGGGTGGAGACTTTGGTTTCCCATGGTAAAGGACTACCTTTCCTGTCTAATGCTGTCTGCCTGGCACTGTGGTTATGACTGCTTAAATTCCATACAAATGAGGATATCTCCCAGGTGCAATCTACCACCAGGTGGAATTTTGTCTGCCCTCGTAGTGCCAAAGGCCTCCTAAACACTGACATCAGGAACGTGGGGTGGAGATTTTGTTTTCCCATGGAAAAGGGCCACCGTTCGTGTCTAATGCTGTCTGCCTGCCACTGGGCTTCTACCTGATGAAATTCCATACAAATGAGGATATCTCCCCGATGGAGTCCACCACCAGATGAAAGTTTGTATGCCCTTGTAATGCCAACAGCCTCCTACAAACTGACATCAGAAATCTGGAGAGGACCCTTTGGTTTCCTATGGAAAAGGGCCACCCTTGGTATTTAATGCTGTCTCCTTGCCCCTGGGCTTATGACTACTGAAATTATATACAAATGAGGATATCTCCCAGATGCAATATGCCACCAGATGGAAGTTTGTCTGCTCTTGCAGTGCCAAAGGCCTCCTAGAAACGGACATCAGGAACGTGAGGTGGAGGCTTTGGTTTCCCATGGAAAAGGTCCATTGTTCGTGTCTAATGCTGTCTGCCTGCCACCGCGCTACTGTCCGCTTAAATTCCATACAAATGAGGATATCTCCAAGATGCCATATGCCACCAGTTGGAAGTTTGCCTGTACTTGTAGTGCAAAAGGCCTCCTAAAAACTGACATCAGGAACCTGGCCTGCAGACTTTCATTTCGCCTGGAAAACGGCCACTATTCATGTCTAATTCTTTCTGCCTGCCGCAGGGATTCTGCGTACTAAAATTCCTCTAAAATTCTATACAAATGAGAATATCTCGCAGGTGCAATCTACCCCCGGTTTGAAGTTTCACTGCACTTGTAGTCCCAAAGGGCTCCTATAAATTGACATCGGAATGCAGGATGGATAATTTGGTTTCCCATGGAAAAGGGCCGTTGTTCATGCCTAATGCTGTGTGCCTGCCACTGGGCGTATGCCTGCTAAAATTCCATACAAATGAGGATATCTCGCAGATGCAATTTACCACCAGATGGAAGTTTGTCTGCCCTTGTAGTGGCAAAGGCCTCCTAAAAAACTGACATCAGGAAACAGGGGTGGAGACTTTGGTTTCCCATGGAAAAGGACCACCGTTTTTATCTAATGCTGTCTGCCTGGCATTGTGGTTATGAGTGCTGAAGTTCCATACAAATGAGGATATCTCCCAGGTGCTATCTACCACCAGGTGGAAGTTTGTCTGCCCTTGTAGTGCCAAAGGCCTCCTAAAAACTGACATCAGAAACATAGGATGGATAATTTCTTTTTCCATGGAAAAGGCTTACCGTTCGTGTCTAATGCTGTCTGCCTGCCAGTGGGTATATGCCTACTAAAATTCCATACATATGAAGATATCTCCCAAATGCAATTTCCCACCAGAAGGAAGTTTGTCTACCCTTTTAATGCCAAAGGCCTCCTAAAAACTGACATCAGTAGCCTGGGTTGGAGACTTCGGTTTCCCATGGAAAAGGGCCACCGTTCGTGTCTAATGCTGTCTGCCTGCCACTGGGCTTCTACCTGCTGAAATTCCATACAAATGAGGATATCTCCCCGATGCAATCAACCACCAGACGGAAGTTTGTCTGCCCTTGTAGTGTCAAAGACCTCCTAGAAACGGACATCAGGAATGTGGGGTGGAGACTTTGGTTTCCCATAGAAATGGGCCACCGTTTGTGTCTAATGCTGTCTGCCTGCCACTGGGCTTCTTCCTACTAAAATTCCACTAAAATTCCATAGAAATGAGGATATCTCCCAGGTGCAATCTACAACCAGATGGAAGTTTCTCTGCCCTTATATTGGAAAACGCCTCCTACAGAGTGACATCAGCAACGTGGGGTGGAGATTTTGGTTTCCCATGAAAAAGGGCCACCATTCTTGTCTAATGCTGTCTGCCTGCCACTGGGGTTATGCCTACTAAAATTCCATACAAATGAGGATATCTTCCAAATGCAATTTCCCACCAGATAGAAGTTTGTCTGCCCTTTAAATGCCAAAGGCCTCCTACAAACTTACATCAGGAGCCTGGGTTGGAGACTTTGTTTTTCCATGGAAAAGGGCCACCGTTCCAGTCTATTGCTGTCTGCCTGGTACTGTGGGTATGACTGCTGAAGTTCCATACAAATGAGGATATCTCCCAGGTGCAATCAACCACCAGGTGGAAGTTTGTCTGCCCTTGTGGTGCCAAAGGCCTCCTAGAAACGGACATCAGGAAGGTGGGGAGGAGACTTTGATTTCCCATAGAAATGGGGCACCGTTTGTGTCTAATGCTGTCTGCCTGCCACTGGGCTTCTTCCTACTAAGATTCCACTTAAATTCCATAGAAATGAGGATATCTCCCAGGTGCAATCTACCACCAGATGGAAGTTTGTCTGCCCTTGTAGTTCCAAAGGCCTCCTAGAAACTGACATCAGGAACGTGAGGTGGAGACTTTGGTTTCCCATGAAAAAGGTCCATTGTTCGTGTCTAATGCTGTCTGCCTGCCACTGGGCTTCTGCCTGCTGAAATTCCATACAAATGAGGATATCACCTCGATGCAATCAACCACCAGACGGAACTTTGTCTGCCCTTGTAGTGCAAAGGCCTCCTACAAACTGACACCAGGAATCTGGAGTGGAGACTTTGGTTTCCCATGGAAATGGGCCAGCGTTCGTGTCTAATGATGTGTGCCTGCCACTGGGTTTCTGCCTATTAAAATTCGACTAAAATTCCATGCAAATGAGAATATCTCCCAGGTGCAATCTAAAAGCAGATGGAAGTTTCTTTGCCCTTGTGGTTCCAAAGGCCTCCTACAAACTGACATCAGGAACCTAGGGTGGAGACTTTGGTTTCCCATGGTAAAGGACTACCTTTCCTGTCTAATGCTGTCTGCCTGGCACTGTGGTTATGACTGCTGAAGTTCCCTACAAATGAGGATATCTCCCAGGTGCAATCTACCAGCAGGTGGAATTTTGTCTGCCCTCGTAGTGCCAAAGGCCTCCTAAACACTGACATCAGGAATGTGGGGTGGAGACTTTGTTTTCCCATGGAAAAGGGCCACCGTTCATGTCTAATGCTGTCTGCCTGCCACTGGGCTTCTACCTGATGAAATTCCATACAAATGAGGATATCTCCCCGATGGAGTCCACCACCAGTTGAAAGTTTGTCTGCCCTTGTAATGCCAAAAGCCTCCTACAAACTGACATCAGGAATTTGGAGAGGACCCTTTGGTTTCCTATGGAAAAGGGCCACCCTTGGTGTTTAATGCTGTCTCCTTGCCCCTGAGCTTATGACTACTGAAATTA
>WQNJ02000151.1:0-56045 GCA_016584745.2 Phylloscopus trochilus trochilus
GGGAAAAATCCTGGGAAATGCCGGGGGAATTCTGGGAAAATCATGGAAAAATCCTGGGGAAAATCGTGGGGAATGCTGGGGAGAAGTCTTGGAATTCTGGGGAAAAACCGTGGGGAATTTTGGGAAAAAATCTGGGAAATTCTGCGGAAAATCCTGGGGACTGCTGGAAAAGTTCTGGGAAATTCTGGGGAAATCTGGGAAATGCTGGGGGAATTCTGGGAAATGCTGGGGGAAATCATGGAAAATTCTGTGGAAAATCCTGGGAAAATCCTGAGAAAAATCCTGGGGGAAATCTGGGGAACAATCCCGGGAAATGCTGGAGGAATTCTGGGAAAAATCCTGGGAAAATCCTGGGGAAAATTTGTGGGAAATTCTGGGGAAAATCCTGGGAAATTCTGGGCAAAGTTCTGGGGAAATTGTGGGAAATGCTGGGAAAATTCTGGGGAATTCTGGAAAATCCCGGGAAATGCTGGGGGAAATTGTGGGGAAGGCTGGGGAATCCCAGGAAAATCCCGGGAAATGCTGGGGGGAAAGTCTTGGGAATTCTGGGGAAAAACCGTGGGGAATTTTGGGAAAAATCCGGGGAAATTCTGGGGAAAATTCTGGGAAACAATCCCGGGAAAGGCTGGGGGAATTCTGGGAAAACTCCTGGAAAAATCCCAGGAAAATTCTGGGGAAAATCTGTGGGAAATGCTGGAAAAGTCATGGGAAATTCTGGGGAAAATTTGTGGGGAATGCTGGGAAAATCCTGGGAAATGCTGGGGGGAAATTGTGGGAAATGCTGGGAAAAAGTCTGGGAAATTCCAGGAGAAATTGTGGGAATGGCTGGGAAGTTCTGGGGGAAAAATCCTGGGAAAAAATCCTGGCGGAAATGTGGGGAACAATCCTGGGAAATGCTGGGGGAAATTCTGGGAAATTCTTGGGAAATGCTGGAGAAAAAAATCCTGGGAAATGCTGGGAAAATCCTGGGAAAAATCCTGGGAAAATCTGGGGAAAATCCTGGGGGAAATGTGGGGAATAATCCTGGGAAATTCTGAGGAAAATTTGTGGGAAATGCTGGAAAAATCCTGGGAAAATATGGGGGAAATCTGGGAAAAATCCTGGGGGAAATCTGGGAAAATCCTGGGGAAATCCTGGGGGAATCCTGGGAAAAATCCTGGGAAAAATCCTGGGGGAAATCTGGGAAAAATCCTGGGGGAAATCTGGGAAAAATCCTGGGGGAAATGTGGGGAACAATCCCGGGAAATTCTGAGGAAAATTTGTGGGAAATGCTGGAAAAATCCTGGGAAATGCTGGGGGGAAATTGTGGGAAATGCTGGGAAAAAGTCTGGGAAATTCCAGGAGAAATTGTGGGAAAGGCTGGGAAGTTCTGGGGGAAAAATCCTGGGAAAAATCCTGGGAAAATCTGGGAAGAATCCTGGAAAAAATCCTGGGAAATGCTGGGAAAATCCTGGGAAAATATGGGGGAAATCTGGGAAAAATCCTGGGGGAAATCTGGGAAAAATCTTGGGAAAATCGTGGGAAAATATGGGGAAGAATCCCGGGAAATCCTGGGAAAATGCTGGGAAAATCCTGGGAAAAATCCTGGGGGAAATCTGGGAAAATCTGGGAAAAATCCTGGGAAAAATCCTGGGAAATTCTGGGAAAAAATCCTGGGAAATTCTGGGAAAAATCCCGGGAAATTCTGGGAAAAAAACCCGGGAAATTCTGGGAAAAAATCCCGGGAAATTCCGGGAAAAAATCCCGGGAACTTCCGGGAAAAAATCCTGGGAAATTCTGGGAAAAAATCCCGGGAAATTCTGGGAAAAAATCCCGGGAAATTCTTGGGAAAAATCCCGGGGAATTCTTGGGAAAAATCCCGGGGAATTCTTGGGAAAAATCCCGGGAAATTCTGGGAAAAAATCCCGGGAAATTCTGGGAAAAAATCCTGGGAAATTCTGGGGAAAAATCCCGGAAATTCTTGGGAAAAATCCTGGGAAATTCTGGGAAAAAATCCTGGGAAATTCTGGGAAAAATCCCGGGAAATTCTGGGAAAAAATCCTGGGAAATTCTGGGAAAAAATCCCGAAAAATTCTGGGAAAAATCCCGGGAAATTCCGGCACGTTCCGCGGTGCAGGGCGGTGGCGTCGCTGAACACCCCGTACCGCCCGGCCCGGCCCGGCGTCGACGTCCTGGCGCGGCTGGAATCCATCCCGGAATTCGATTACCAGCTCTACTTCCAGCAGCCGGTGAGGAGCCCGGAATGGATCCCGGGAATGGATCCTGGGGGTGGATCCTGGGGGTGGATCCTGGGAGTGGGTCCTGGGGGTGGGTCCTGGGGGTGGATCCTGGGGGTGGATCCTGGGAGTGGATCCCAGGGATGGATCCTGGGAGTGGATCCCAGGGATTGATCCTGGGAGTGGATCCCAGGGATGGATCCTGGGGATGGATTCTGGGGATGGATCCTGGGAATGGATCCTGGGGGTGGGTCCTGGGAGTGGGTCCTGGGGATGGATCCTGGGGATGGATCCTGGGGGTGGATCCTGGGGGTGGATCCTGGGAGTGGATCCCAGGGATTGATCCTGGGAGTGGATCCCAGGGATGGATCCTGGGGATGGATCCTGGGGATGGATCCCGGGAACGGATCCTGGGAATGGATCCTGGGAACGGATCCCGGGAATGGATCCTGGGAGTGGAACCTGGGGGTGGATCCTGGGGATGGATCCTAGGAAGACATCCCAGGGGTGGATCCCGGGAATGGATCCCGGGGATGGATCCTGGGGATGGATCCTGGGGATGGATCCCGGGGTTTGCTTGGGGATCCGGGCCATGGGATCCCAGTTTGGGGGTTTTTTGGGATCTGTGCCCCAGGCTGATCCTCAGGATCCCAGGTTGGGGGCGGGGGGGGTTGGGATCTGGTCCCTGGGCTGATCCCTGGGATCCCAGATTTTGGGGGGATCTGGTCCCTGGGATCCCAGGTTTGGGGTTTTTTTTGGGATCTTGTTTCCAGGCTGATCCCTGGGATCCAGGGTATTGGGGGGGGATCTGGTCCCAGGGCTGATCCCGGGATCCCAATGGGGTTTTTGGGATTTGGTCCCTGGGCTGATCCCGGGATCCCTGTTTGGGGTTTTTTGGGATCTGATCCCGGGATCCCCGTTTGGGGTTTTTTGGGATCTGGCCCCTGGCTGATCCCGGGATCCCCATTCGGGGTTTTTTGGGATCTGGCCCCTGGCTGATCCCGGGATCCCCATTCGGGGTTTTTTGGGATCTGGTCCCAGGGCCAGGCTGATCCCAGGACCCCAGGTTTGGGGTTTTTTGGGATCTGGTCCCCGGGCTGATCCCGGGATCCGCGTTCGGGGTTTTTTGGGATCTGGTCCCCGGGCTGATCCCGGGATCCCGGGGCTGCGCAGGGAGTGGCGGAGGCGGAGCTGGAAAAGGACATCGGGAGAACCCTGAAGATCCTGATCCGATCCTCGGAGCCGGAGGTGATCCCGGGAACGGGAACGGGAATGGGATTGGGAATGGGAATTGGGAATGGGATCGGGATTGGGATTGGGGGATCGGGAATGGGATTGGGATTGGATCGGGGATCGGGAATGGGATTGGGGATCGGGAATGCAATTGGGATTGGAGAATTGCAATTGGGGAATTGGGATTGGGAATGGGATTAGGGATGGAATTGGGATTGGGAATGGGGAATCGGGATTGGAGAATTGGGATTGGGGATTGGGATTGGGATTGGGAATGGGATCCTGAAGATCCGGATCCAGTTCTTGCAGCCCGAGGGGATCCCAGGATTGGGATCAGGATTGAGAATGGGGATCAGGATTGGGAGTGGGATTGGGATCGGGGATTTGGGAATGGGATTGGGATTGGGACCCTGGAGATCCTGATCCGATCCTTGAGCCCCAAGGTGATCCTGGGATTGGGATCAGGTTTGGGATCAGGATTGGGAGTGGGATTGGGGAATGGGACCCTGAATATGCTGGTTTGATCCTCGTGGCCGGAAGTGATCCTGGGACTGGGGATTGGGATCGGGAACGGGGTTTTGGAATGGGGTTGGGATTGGGATTGGGAATGGGATTGGGATGAGGATTGGGACCCTGAAGATCCTGATCAGATTTTTGTGCCCCGAGGTGATCCTGGGATTGGGATTGGGAGTGGAGATTGGGATTGGGATTGGGATTGGGAATGGAATCAGGAATGGGATTGGGATTGGGACCCTGGAGATCCTGATCAGATCCTCATGTCCAGAGGTGATCCTGGGCACAGGGATTGGGATTGGGAGTGGGATTTGGATTGGGATTGGAGATTAGGATTGGGATTGGGGTTGGGGTTGGGAATGGGATCGGGAATGGGATTGTGGACCAGAATTCGGCTTGGGGATCGGGGATTGGGAATGGGATTGGGAATGGGGCTCGGGGATCAGGAATGGGATCGGTGATCGGGACTCTAAAGATCCTGATCAGATTCTGATGCCCAGGGCTCATCCTGGGATTGAGTTTGGGATCGGGATTGGGACCCGAAAGATCCTGGTCTGATCCTCCTGGCCGGAAGTGATCCTGGGACTGGGGATTGGGATCGGGAACGGGGTTTTGGAATGGGGTTGGGATTGGGATTGAGAATGGGATTGGGATCAGGATTGGGACCCTGAAGGTCCTGATCAGATTTTTGTGCCCCGAGGTGATCCTGGGATTGGGGATTGGGAGTGGGATTGGGAATGGAATCAGGAATGGGATTGGGATTGGGATTGGGACCCTGGAGATCCTGATCAGATCCTCATGTCCAGAGGTGATCCTGGGCGCCAGGGTTGGGATTGGGAGTGGGATTTGGAATGGGATTGGAGATTAGGATTGAGATTGGGGGTTGGGAATGGGGTCGGGATTGGGATTGTGGATCAGAATTGGGTTTGGTGATCAGGGATTGGGAATGGGATTGGGAATGGGGCTCGGGGATCAGGAATGGGATCGGTGATCGGGACTCTAAAGATCCTGATCAGATTCTCATGCCCAGGGCTCATCCTGGGATTGGGTTTGGGATCGGGATTGGGACCCGAAAGATCCTGGTCTGATCCTCATGGCCGGAAGTGATCCTGGGATTGGGGATTGGGATCGGGAAGGGGGTTTTGGAATGGGGTTGGGATTGAGATTGAGAATGGGATTGGGGATTGGGATTGGGGATTTGGATTGGGGATTGGGGATTGGGATCAGGATTGAGATTGGGGATCAGGAATTGGGAATGGGATCGGGATTGGGATTGGGGATTGGGGATCGGGAATGGGATTGAGGATTTGGGAATGGGATTGGGACCCTGGAGATCCTGATCCGATCCTTGAGCCCCAAGGTGATCCTGGGATTGGGATCGGGTTTGGGATCAGGATTGGGAGTGGGATTGGGGAATGGGACCCTGAGTATCCTGGTCTGATCCTTGTGGCCGGAAGTGATCCTGGGATTGGGGATTGGGATCGGGAACGGGGTTTTGGAATGGGGTTGGGATTGGGGAGATTGGGGATTGGGATTGGGATTGGGATTGGGGATGGAATTGGGATTGGAGAATTGTGATTAGGGAATTGGGAATGGGATTGGGGATGGAATTGGGATTGGGAATGGGGAATCAGGATTGGAGAATTGGGATTGGTGATTGGGATCGGGAAGGGGATTTTGGAATAGGGTTGGGATTGGGGAGATTGGATTGGGATTGGGATTGGGATTGGGATTGGGACCCTGAAGATCCTGATCAGATTTTCATGCCCCGAGGTGATCCTGGGATTGGGAGTGGGATTGGGAATGGGACCCAGGAGATCCTGATCTGATCTTTGCAGCTGGAGGGGATCCCAGGATTGGGGATGGGGATTGGAATTGGGATTTAGGATCGGGATCAGGATCGGGATGGGGGTTGGGATTGGTGATTAGAGTTGGGATTGGGAATGGGGTTGGGGTTTTGGATTGGGATTGAGGAATGGGATTGGGGAATGGGATTGGGATCAGGATCGGGATTGGGGAATGGGATCAGGATCAGGATCGGGATTGGGGAACGGGATCGGGATTGGGAATGCGATTGGGATCCTGAAGATCCTGATCTCATCCTGACAGCTGGAGGTGATCCCAGGATCGGGATTGGGATTGGGTTTGGGATTGGGGAATTGGGATTGGGGAATTGCAATTGGGATTCGGGGATTGGGGAATTGGGGAATTAGGACTGGGATTAGGGAATAAAGATTGGGAATGGGATTGGGAGTTTGGATTGGGGATATGGAATTTGGGATTTGGATTGGGATTGGGATTGGGACTGGAATTGGAATTGGAATCAGAGTGGGGTAGGGATAGGGATTGGGATTGGGGATTGGGATTGGGGTTGGGATTGGGATCAGGATTGGATTGGGATTGGGATTTAGGATTGGGAATATGGGATTGGGGATTGGAATTGGGATTCAGGATTGGGGATTGGGGACTGGGATTGGGGATTGGGGATTGGGACTGGGGATTGGTGATTGGGATTGGGGACTGGGAATTGGGGAATGGGATTTGGGATTGGGGACTGGGATTGGGGACTGGGAATATGGGATTGGGGATTAGACTGGAATCAGAATCGTGATTGGTATCAGGGTCGGGATCGGGATTGGGATCGGAATTGAGATTGGGATTGGGATTGTGGTCTGGAATTGGGGATTGGGATTGGGATTGGAATTGGGATTGGGTTCAGGATCAGAACTGGGATTGGGATGAGGGGCTGGAATGAGATCCCAAAACAATGGAAAATCCCCAAGTGCTTTTGGAGCATCCCATGGGATCCCCGGCTCATCCCAGATCATCCCAGATCCCGTTTTCTTCCTGAGATTCCCGGGATTGCCGGGATCCCAAATCCCGGGGATTGCAGCGATTCCGGGGCGGGGAGTGATCCCGGATCCCCGGGAGTGCCGGGATCCCAAATCCGGGGATTGCAGCGATTCCCGGGCGGGGAGGGATCCCGGATCCCCGGGAGTGCCGGGATCCCGGCGGATCCCTCGCTCCGTCCCTGTTCCCCACAGGATCGGCTTCCGGTGCGCCTGGACTTCCGCAGGGTCCGGGAGAGAGGTGGGGAATCCTGGGAATGGGGGATTCTGGGAATGGGGGATTCTGGGAATGGGGGATCCTGGGAATGGGGGATTCTGGGAATGGGGGATCCCGGGAATGGGGGATTCTGGGAAATGGGGGATCCTGGGAAATGGGGGATGCTGGGAATGGGGGATCCTGGGAATGGGGGATCCTGGGAATGGGGGATTCTGGGAATGGGGGATCCCCTGGAAATGGGGGATCCTGGAAATGGGGGATCCTGGGAATGGGGGATCCTGGGAAATGGGGGATCCTGGGAAATGGGGGATTCTGGGAATGGGGGATCCCCTGGGAATGGGGGATTCTGGGAATGGGGGAATCCCCTGGGAAATGGGGGATTCTGGGAATGGGGGATCCGGGGAATGGGGGATTCTGGAAATGGGGGATCCCCTGGGAATGGGGGATCCTGGGAATGGGGGATCCCCTGGGAATGGGGGATCGTGGGAATGGGGGATCCTGGGAATGGGGGATTCTGGGAATGGGGGATTCTGGGAATGGGGGATGCTGGGAAATGGGGGATTCTGGGAATGGGGGATTCGGGAATGGGGGATTCTGGGAAATGGGGGATCCTGGGAAATTGGGGATCCTGGGAATGGGGGATCCTGGGAATGGGGGATCCTGGGAAATGGGGGATCCTGGAAATGGGGGATTCTGGGAATGGGGGATCCTGGGAAATGGGGGATTCTGGGAATGGGGGATTCTGGGAATGGGGGATTCTGGGAATGGGGAATCCCGGGAATGGGGGATTCTGGGAATGGGGGATTCTGGGAATGGGGGATTCCCTGGGAATGGGGGATCCTGGGAAATGGGGGATCCAGGAATGGGGATCCTGGGAATGGGGGATCCCCTGGGAAATGGGGGATTCTGGGAAATGGGGGATCCTGGGAAATGGGGGATCCTGGGAATGGGGGATTCTGGGAAATGGGGGATCCTGGGAATGGGGGATTCTGGGAATGGGGGATCCCGGAAATGGGGGATTCTGGGAATGGGGGATCCTGGGAAATGGGGGATTCTGGGAATAGGGGATGGGAGGATCCTGTGGGATTTGGGGGGAATCCCCTGGGATTTGGGAGTGGGGGGTGCTGGGATTGGGCAATCCTATGGGATTTGGGGGATCTTGCGGGATTTGAGGATGGGGGAATCCTGGGAATGGGGGATCCCCTGGGATTTGGGGGCTCCAGAGGGGTGGCAATGATTTTTGGGGGACGGGGGCATCTGGGGTGGGAGATCCCGAGGGATTTGGGAGGATCCTGAGAGATTTTGGGGGGAGGGGGAGGATCCCAAAGGATTTCCGAAGGGAATTCTGGACGAGGATCCCGAGGGATTTGGGGGGGGATCCCGAGGGATTTCGGGAATGCTGGAATGAGGGTCCTGAGGGATTTGGGGAAAGATCCTGGGGGAATTTGGGGGATCCTGAGGAAATTTGGGAATCTTGGAGGATTTGGGGGATTCCAAGGGATTTGGGGGATCCCGAGGAATTCTGGGAATGCTGAGGGGGATCCCAGGGGCTCTGGGTGATCCCAAAGGATTTGGGGGGAATCCTGAGGGATTTGGGAATCCCAAGGAATTTCAGGAATGCTGAGGGACTTGGGGAAAGATCCTTGGGGAATTTGGGGGATCCTGAACCATTTGTGGGATCCCAAGGGATTCTGGGAATGCTGAGGGAGATCCTGGGGGCTCTGGGTGATCCCAAAGGATTTGGGGGAATCCTGAAGGATTTGGGGGATCCTGAGGGATTTTGGAATGCTGGGAGTGAGAGTCCTGTGGGATTTGGGGGATCCTGAACTATTTGGGGGGATCCCGAGGGATTTGGGTGATCCCAAGGAATTTCGGGAATGCTGAGGGACTTGGGGAAGATCCTTGGGAATTTGGGGGATCCTGAACCATTTGGGGGATCCCAAGGAATTCTGGGAATGCTGAGGGAGATCCTGGGGGACCTGGGTGATCCCCAGGGATTTGGGGGATCCCAAGGAATTCTGGGAATGCTGAGGGGGATCCCGAGGGATTTGGGGGATCCCAAGGAATTCTGGGAATGCTGAGGTGGATCCCAAAAGATTTGGGGGATCCTGAGGAATTTTGGGAATGCTGGGAATGAGAGTGCTGTGGGATTTGGGGGATCCTGAACGATCTGGGTGATCCCAAGGGATTTGAGGGATCCCAAGGGATTCTGGGAATGCTGAGGGTGATCCTGAGGGATTTGGGGGATCCTGAACGATTTGGGAGGATCCCAAAGGATTTGGGGGATCCCGAGGGATTTGAAGGATCCCAAGGGATTCTGGGAATTGAGGGAGATCCTGGGGGCTCTGGGTGATCCCAAAGGATTTGGGGGGAATCCTGAGGGATTTGGGGAATCCTGAGGGATTTTGGGAATGCTGGGAGTTAGAGTCCTGTGGGATTTGGGGGATCCTGAACTATTTGGGGGGATCCCGAGGGATTTGGGGGATCCCAAGGAATTTCGGGAATGCTGAGGGACTTGGAGAAAGATCCTTGGGGAATTTGGGGGATCCTGAACCATTTGGGGGATCCCAAGGGATTCTGGGAATGCTGAGGGAGATCCTGGAGGATTTGGGGGATCCCAAGGGATTTGAGGGATACCAAGGGATTCTGGGAATGCTGAGGGGGATCCCAAGGGATTTGGGGGATCCCAAAGAATTCTGGGAATGCTGAGGGAGATCCTGAGGGATCTGGGGGATCCCAGGGGCTCTGGGTGATCCCAAGGGGGGGTCCTCCTCTCTTTCCAGGGGGGCTCCTGGTGGGATTCCCGGAGAACCCCCCCGGCAGCCGCCTGCTGCCCCCGGCCGAGCTGGAATATTCCATCCAGAGGTTCCGGAGATCCGGCTTCAGGTGGGACCCCCCCCCCGGGGATCTCCCGGGAATGCTCTCCCCATCCCGGGGCTGATCCGGGACGGGGGAGATCCCGGAATTCCCGGAATTCCCGGAATTCCGCTTTTCCCAGGGGCCCCCTGAACTGGTACCGGAACATGAGAGCCAACTGGGAATGGGCCCTGAGCGCCCGGGAGAGGAAGGTGGGAATGGATCCCTGATCCCTGATCCTGATCCCTGATCCCTGATCCCAATTCCCTGATCCCAATCCCTGATCCCGATCCCTGTTCCTGATCCGATTCTGACCCTGATCCCTGATCCCAATTCTGATCCCTGATCCCAATCCCTGATTCTGATCCCAATTCTGATCTGATCCTGATCCCAATTCCAATCCCAATTCTGATTCTGTTCCTGATCCCGATTCCAATCCTGATCCTGATCCCTGATCCAGATCTGGATCCTGATCCCGATTCAAATCCTAATCCTGGTCCTGATCCTATTCTTGTTTCTGATCCACGATCTCTGATCCCAAATCCTGATCCCGATCCTGATCCTGATCCCTGTCCTGATCCTGACCCTGATCCCTGATCCCGATCCCGATCCCAATTCTGATCCTGATCCCAATTCTGATCTGATCCTGATCCTGATCCCAATTCCAATCCCTCGTCCTGATCCTTATCCTGATCCTTGATCCCAATCCTGATCCTGATCCCAATCACTGATCCCAATTCTGAGCCTGATCCCTGTTCCTCATCCTGATTCTGACCCTGATCCCTGATCCCTATCACTGATCCTGATCCTGATCTGGATCCTGATCCTGATCCCGATTCAAATCCTAATCCTGGTTCTGATCCTATTCCTGTTTCTAATCCACGATCTCTGATCCCAATCCCTGATCCTGATCCTGATCCCAATTCTGATCTGATCCTGATCCTGATCCCAAATCCAATCCCAATCCAGATTCTCTTCCTGATCCCAATCCCAATCCCAATCCCAATCCCAATCCCTGAGCCTGAGCCTGATCCTCGATCCCGATCCCGATCCGGATCCCAATCCTGGTCCTGACCCTGATCTTAATCCCGATCTGATCCCAATCCTGATTCCCGATCCCAATCCTGATCCTGACCCCTGATTCTGATCCCAATCCCTGATCCCAAATCCCGAATCCGATCACGATCCCGCTCCGGCAGCTCGGGGTCCCCCCAGTTCCCTCGGGATCCCCTCCGGATCCCCCAGATTCTTCCTGGACCCCTCGGGATCCCCCCCAATCCCATTTCCTTCCTCAGGATCCCCAAATCCCCCCAAATTCCCTCACGATCCCCGCTGGATCTCCCCAAACCCCTTCTGGATCCTCTCTGGACCCCCCCAAATCCCCTCAGGACCCCAAAATCCCCTCCGGATCCCCTCCGGATTCCCGCAGGATCCCCAGATCCGACCGTGATCCTGATCCCGATTCCAATCCCGATTCCATTCCAGCGGCTCTGGGATTCCCCAGATCCCTCCTAGATCCCCTCAGGATCCTCCAAATCTCCTCAGGGCCCTCCAAATCCCCCAGATCCCCTCGGGATTCCCTCACGATCCCCTCAGGATCCCCAAATCCCCCCAGATTCCTCGGGATCTCCTCAGGATCCCCCCAACCCCCTTCTGGATCCCCTCGGGATCCCCCAAATCCCATCAGGATTCCCTCGGGATCCCCTCAGGACCCCCCAAATCTCCACAGGACTCCCCCCAGATCCCCTCAGGATCCCCTCAGGACCCCCCAAATCCCCGCTGGATCCCTTCAGGATCCCCTGGGATCCCCTCAGGGTTCCCCAAAATCCCCTCGGGATCCCCTCTGGATCCCCCAAATTCCCTTCTGGATTTCCTCGGGAGTCCCCAAATCCCCCCAAATCCCCCCGGGATTCCCCCCCCGGATCCCCTGAGTGGATCCCTCCGTTCCGTCCCCTCCCCCCGGGCAGATCGGGATCCCGGCGCTGTTGGTGACGGCCGGAAGGATCCGGTGCTGCACCCGCGGCTGAGCCACGGCATGGAGAGCTGGGTGAGGGAACGCCGGGAATGAACGCTGGGAAAAAAAACCTGGGAATGCTGGGAATGAACGCTGGGAATGCTGGGAAAAAAAAACTGGGAATGCTGGGAATGGTGGGGAAAATAAAGCTGGGAATGGTGGGAATGGTGGGAAAAAAAAAAAACCCTGGGAATGCTGGGAATGAACGCCAGGAATGCTGGGAATGGTGGGAATGCTGGGAAAAAAAAATCTGGGAATGCTGGGAAAATAAACCTGAGAATGATGGGAATGCTGGAATGGTGGGAATGGTGCAGAAAATAAAGCTGGGAATGGTGGGAATGGTGGGGAAAAAAAGTTGGGAATTCTGGGAATTCCAGGGGAAAAAAATGGGGAAAAATCTGGGGAAAAAAAAAATCTGGGAATGCTGGGAAAAATATATCTGGGAATGCTGGGGAAAAAATGTGGAAAAATGATTTTGGAATGCTGGGAATGCCGGGAACGCTGGAATGGAGGGGAGAATAAATCTGGAATGCTGGGAATTCTGGGGAAAAAAAACCCTGGGATGCTGGGAAAAAATGGGAGAAAATACAGGGGAAAAATAAATCTGGGAATGCTGGGAAAAAACATGGGAATGCTGGGGATGGTGGGAATGGTGGGAATGGTGGGAAAAATAAACCTGGGAATGCTGGGAACGAATGCCGGGAATGCTGGGGAAAAAAACCTGGAGTGCTGGGAAAATAAATCTGGGAATGGTGGGAAAAAAAGGGAGAAAATACGGGGGGAAAGAAACTGGGAATGCTGGGAAAAAACATGGGAATGCTGGGAATGGTGGGAATGGTGGAAAAATAATTCTGGAATGGTGGGGAATGGTGGGGAAAAAAAACTGGAATGCTGGGAAAAAATGGGAGAAAATACGGGGGAAAAATAAATCTGGGAATGCTGGGAATGGTGGGAATGGTGGGGAATGGTGGGGGAAAGGAATGCTGGGAATGAACGCCAGGAATGCTGGGAATGGTGGGAATGCTGGGAAAATAAACCTGGAATGATGGGAAAAAAACTGGGAATGGTGGGAATGCTGGGGGAAAAAAAGTTGGGAATTCTGGGAATTCCAGGGGAAAAAAATGGGGAAAAATCTGGGAAAAAAAATCTGGGAATGCTGGGAATGGTGGGAAAAAAAAACCCCTGGGAATGCTGGGAACGAACGCCAGGAATGCTGGGAATGCTGGGAATGCTGGGGAAAAAAAGTTGGGAATTCTGGGAGTTCCAGGAAAAAAAACCAGGGGAAATCTGGGAAAAAAAATCTGGGAATGCTGGGAATGGTGGGAAAAAAAACCCCTGGAATGGTGGGAATGAACGCCAGGAATGCTGGGAATGGTGGGGAAAAATAAACCTGGGAATGATGGGAAAAAAACTGGGAATGCTGGGAATGGTGGGAAAAAAGTTGGGAATTCTGGGAATTCTGGAGAAAAAAACGGGGAAAACATCTGGGAAAAAAAAACCCTGGGAATGCTGGGAATGCTGGGAAAAAAAAAACCCTGGGAATGCTGGGAACGAACGCCAGGAATGCTGGGAATGGTGGGGGAAAAATAAATCTGGGAATGATGGGGAAAAAAATGTTGGGAATTCTGGGAATTCTGGGAAAAAAAACCAGGGGAAAATCTGGGAAATCTGGGGAAAAACCCCTGAGAATGCTGGGGAAAAAAATGGTGAAAAATCTGGGAAAAAACCCCCTGGGAATGCTGGGAAAATAATTCTGGGAATGCTGGGAATAAAACCTGGGAATGCTGGGGAAAAATAAACCTGGGAATGGTGGGGAAAAATAAACCTGGGAATGCTGGGGAAAAATAAACCTGGGAATGCTGGGAATGGTGGGGAAAATAAATCTGGGAATGATGGGAAGAATAAACCTGGGAATGATGGGAAAAAACTGGGAATGGTGGGAATGGTGGGAAAAATATCTGGGAATGATGGGAAAAAACTGGGAATGGTGGGAATGCTGGGAAAAATAAAGCTGGGAATGGTGGGAATGGTGGGGAAAAAAAGTTGGGAATTCTGGGAATTCCAGGGGGAAAAAAATGGGGAAAAATCTGGGAAAAAAATCTGGGAATGCTGGGAATGGTGGGGAAAAAAATCTGGAATGATGGGAAAAAACTGGGAATGCTGGGAATGGTGGGGAAAATAAAGCTGGGAATGGTGGGAATGGTGGGGAAAAAAATTTGGCAATTCTGGGAATTCCAGGGGAAAAAAATGGGGGAAAAATCTGGGAAAAAAATCTGGAAATGCTGGGAATGGTGGGAGTGGTGGGAATGGTGGGGAAAAATAAATCTGGGAATGCTGGGGAAAAAAGTGTTGGGAATTCTGGGAATTCCGGGAAAAAAAAGGGGGGGGGAAATCTGGGAAATCTGGGGAAAAATCTCTGGGAATGCTGGGGAAAAAATGGTGAAAAATCTGGGAAAAAACCTGGGAATTCTGGGAATTCTGGGGAAAATAATTCTGGGAATGCAGGGAATAAAAACTGGGAATGCTGGGGAAAAATAAACCTGGGAATGATGGGGAAAAAAATCTGGGAATGGTGGGAAGAATAAACCTGGGAATGCTGGGAAAAAACTGGGAATGCTGGGAATGGTGGGGAAAAAATCTGGGAATGGTGGGAAAAATAAAGCTGGGAATGGTGGGAATGGTGGGGAAAAGAAGTTGGGAATTCTGGGAATTCCAGGGGAAAAAAATGGGGGAAAATCTGGGAAAAAAACCTGGGAATGCTGGAATTCTGGGGAAAATAATTCTGGGAATGCTGGGAATAAAAACTGGGAATGGTGGGGAAAAAAAATCTGGGAATTCTGGGGGAAAACCCTGGGAATGCTGGAAAAAAAAACCTGGGAATGCTGGGGAAGAAAAGCTGGGAATTCAGGGAAAAAAATCTGGGAAATCTGGGGAAAAAAACCCTGGGAATGCTGGGGGAAAAAAAGGGGGAAAATCTGGGAATGGTGGGAAAAAAAAACTGGGAATGCTGGGAAAAACAAATCTGGGAATTCTGGGGGAAAATATATCTGGGAATGCTGGGAATGCTGGGGAAAAAAAAGCTGCGAAATCTGGGGAAAAAAAACCTGGGAATGCTGGGAAAAAGAACTGGGAATGCTGGGAAAAAATGGGAAAAAACTCAGAAAAAAATCTGGGAATTCTGGGAAAAAACACGGCAGAAAACCTGGGGAAAAAAACCTGGGAATTCTGGGGAAAAAAAACTGGGAATGGTGGGAAAAATAAATCTGGGAATGCTGGGAATAGAAGCTGGGAATGCTGGGAAATCTGGGGAAAAAAAACGGGAATGCTGGGAATTCTGGGAAAAATACCTGGGAATGCTGGGAAAAGAAACTGGGAATGCTGGAATTCTGGGGAAAAAAATGGGGAAAAATCTGGGAAATCTGGGGAAAAAAACCCCTGGGAATGCTGGGAAAAAATGGGGAAAAATATGGGAATAAAACCTGAGAATGATGGGAAAAGAAAACCTGGGATTTCTGGGGAAAAAATGTGGGGGAAAATCTGGGAAATCTGAGGAAAAAAATCTGGGAATGCTGGGAAAAAATCTGGGGATTTTGGGAAGAGAACCTGGGAATGCTGGAAAAAAATGGGGAAAAATCTGGGGAAAAAATCTGGGAAAAAAAACCTGGGGAAAAGCTGGGAAAGAATCTGGGAAAAACCTGGGATAAATAAATCTGGGAATTCTGGGGAAAAAAATTTGGAAAAAAAAATTGGGGAAAAATCTGGGAAAAAAATTCGGAATTTTGGGAAAAAAAAACAGAAAAAATGTGGGAATTCTGTGAAAAAAACCTGGGAATGCTGGGAGAAAAAATGGGAAAAAACACAGAAAAAAATCTGGGAATTCTGGGGAAAAAACCAGGGAATTTTGGGAAAAAAAAACTGGGAAGAAAATCTGGCAAAACATCTGGGAATTCTGGGAAAATCCTGTGAAAAATCAATTTGGGGAAAAACTGGGGAAAAATATGGGAATTCTGGGGGAAAAAAAAACTGGGAGAAAATCTGGGGGAAAAATCTGGGAATTTTTGGAAAAAAACCTGGAATGCTGGGAATTCTGGGGAAAAAATGGGGAAAAATCTGGAAATCTGGGGGGAAAAAAACTGGGAATGCTGGGAAAAATAAATCTGGGAATTCTGGGGAAAAAAAATCAGAAAAAACTCAGGAAAAAATCTGGGAATTCTGGGAAAAACCTGGGGAAAAAACTGGAAAAAGTCTGGGAAAAATCTGGGAATTCTGGGAAAAAAGACTGTGGAAAATCAATCTGGGGAAAAGCTTGGGAGATAACCTGGGGAAAAATCTGGGGAAAAATTTGGGAATTCTGGGGAAAAAAAACTGGAGAGAATCTGGGGAAAAAATCTGGGAAAAAAAACAGGGAAAAGCTGGGAATTCTGGGAAGAAAAGCTGGGAATTCTGGGAAAAAAACCTGGGAAAAATCTGGGAAAAAAAATTGGGGGGAAATCCGGGAAAAATCTGGGAAAAACTGGGAATTCTGGGGAAAAAAAAATGGGGAAAACTGGGAATTCTGAGAAAAACCTGAGAAAAAATCTGGGAATTCTGGGAAAAAAACCTGGGAAAAATCAATTTGGGAAAAACCTGGAGAAAAACTGGGAAGAATCTAGAGGGAAAATTTGGGAATTGTGGGAAAAAAACGGAGGAAAGCTGGGAATGCTGGGAAAAAAACCCTGGAATTCTGGGAAAAACCTGGGAAAAAATCTGGGAAAAAAATTTGGGGAACATCCGGGAAAAATCTGGGAAAAATCTGGGAATTCTGGGGGAAAGCCTGGGAAAAATCCGGGGAAAAATCTGGGGAAAAAATCTGGGAATTCTGGGAAAAACCTGGGAAAAAATCTGGGAAAAAAATTTCGGGAACATCCGGGAAAAATCTGGGAAAAATCTGGGAATTCTGGGAAAAAATCCGGGGAAAATCTGGGAAAAATCTGGGAATTCTGGGGGAAAGCCTGGGAAAAATCCGGGGAAAAATCTGGGGAAAAAATCTTGGAATTCTGGGAAAAAAAACCTGGGAAAAATCTCGGAAAAAATCTGGGAAAAACCTGGGAATTCTGAGAAAATTTGGGAATTTCCTCTTCCGGCCCAGATCCCGGGGCTGCAGCGCGAGCACATCCAGGACTGCGGGCACTGGACGCAGCTGGAGAGGTGGGAATTCCCAAATTCCCCAAATTTCCGCTCCCGAAATTCCCAAAATTCCCGAAATTCCCGAAATTCCGTGTCCCCGCAGGCCGGCGGAGGTGAACCGGATCCTGCTGGAGTGGCTGGCCAAGCTCCCCCCGGAGCCGCCTTTTCCCGGGAATTCCAAGCTTTGAGCCGGAATTTTTGCCTTTGGGAATTTTTTTTGGGGGGGGAAGGGGATGAAAAAGTTCCTGGAAAATTCCCAAAAGATTCCTTGAAAGAAATCCCCAAAAATTTAAAAGAAAAAAAAAATTTCCTGGAAAATTCCCCCAAAAAATTCCGGGAAAAATATCCTGGAAAATTCCCCCAAAAAAATCTCAAGAAATTCGGGAAAAATTCCTAAAGAAATGCCAAAAAATTCCCCCCAAAAAATCCAAAAAAATCCAAAAAATATTCCCCAAGAAATCCCCAAAGATTCCTGAAAAGTTCCCAAAGAAATCCCAAAAAATTCTCAAAAAATTCCCAAAAATTTAAAAAAAACCTCAAAAAGTTTCTCCAAAAATTCCTGAAAAATTCCCCAAAAAATCCCAAAAATATTCCCCCCAAAATCCCAAAAGTATTCCTGAAAAATTCCCAAAGAAATCTCAAAAAATTCCCAAAAAATTCCTGAAAATTTTCAAAAAAAAGATCCCCAAGAGGTCCTGAAAAAATTCCCCACAAAATCCCCCAAAAATTCCAAAAAAATTCGCAAAAATTCCTGAAAAATTCCAAAAAATTTCAAAAGAAATCCCCCCAAAATTCAAAAAAAATCCCCCAAAATTCCCAAAAGATTCCCAAAAAAATATCAAAAAATTCTCCAAAAATTCAAAAAAAAAATCCAAAAAAATTCCAGAAAAAAAGCGCCAAAAAATTCCTGAAAAAAATCCAGAAAAATTCCCCCAAAATTCCTCAAATTAAAAAAAAAAAAAAAAAATCCCGGAAAAAATCCTGAAAAATTCCCAGAAAATTCCCCCAAAATTCCCAAAAAAACCCAGAAAAAATCCTGGAAAATTCCCGAAAAATTCAAAAAAAATTCCAAAAAAATTCCCCGAAAATTTCCAAAAATATTCCCCAAAATATTCCCCAAAAAATTCCAGGAATTTTTTTTTTTTTTTTTTTTTCATTTTTGGAGGTTGGATCCCTTCCCTGCTCTCATTCCTGGAGAACCCAGGAAGTTTTCGTGGGTTAATTAAGGATTTATTTGTAATTAACAAGGAATAATTACTAATGAATGATTTGTAATTATTGTAATTAAGAAGCAATAATAATTAATGTGCGCCGATCCGTTATTTTAATCGTTAATAATAATGATTTTTATCACTTGTAACAATAATCAGCTAACAATTAAATCATTAATAATAACGATTGATAATTTGCCATTAGCAATTGCCTGTCCGTCGCTGATAATTAACAACCGGTAATTAGTTATTAGCAATTCATTTTGTTGCTGGAAAAAATAAAATAAAATCTCGGATTTTCCCAGCAGTTCCTTGTTCCTGGAAATCCTTGGTCCAAGAATTCCCAAATTCACGAAGAATTCCAAAAAAATTCCCAAAGAATTCCAAAAAAATTCCCAAAAATTCCCAAGAATTCCCAAAGAATTCCCCCAAAATTTCCAAAGAATTCCTCAAATAATTCCCAAAGAAATCCCCAAAGAATTCCCAAAAATCCCCCAAAGATTCCCACAGAATTCCCAGTAAATCCCCAAATTAATGAACAATTCCTGAAGAATTCTCCAAAGAATTTCTCCCCCCCCCCCCCAAATTCCCAAAGAATTCCCAAAGAATTTTGGACGGAATTCCCAAAAAAAATTCCCCAAAGAATTCTCCGAATATTCCCCCAAAATCCCCAAAGAATTCCCACAGAATTCCCAAAGAATCCCCACAGAATTCCCATCATTCACGAAGAATTCCCCAAAGAATTCCCCCCCCCAAAAATCCCAAAAATTCCTCAAAAATTCCCAAAATTTCCCAAAGAGTTCCAAAGAATTCCCAAAGGATTCTCCAAAGAATTCCCTGAAAAATTCCCAAAGGTTTCCCAAAGAATTTTGGATAGAATTCCCCCCAAAAAAATTCCCCAAGAATTCTCAAATAATTCCTCAAGAATTCGCCCAAGAATTCCCCAAAGAATCCCGAAAGAATTCCCACAGAATTCCCAAAGTTCACAAATAATTCCTGAACAATTCCCCAAAGAATTCCCCCCAAAAATTCCCCAAAAATTCCCAAAGAGTTCCTCAAGAATTCCCCAAAGAATTCCCAAAGAATCCCCAATAAATCCCCAAATTAATGAACAATTCCTGAGGAATTCCCCCCAAGAATTCCCCCAGAAATCCCAAGAATTCCCAAGGAATTTCCTGATGAATTCCCCCAAAGAATTCCCGAAGAATTTTGGATAGAATTCCCAAAAAAAATTCCCCAAGAATCCTCAAATAATTCCTCAAGAATTCCCCCAAGAATTCCCCAAAGAATTCCCACAGAATTCCCAAAGAATTCCCAAAGAATTCCCCAAATATTCCAAAGAATTGCCCAAAGAATTCCCACAGAATTCCCAAAGAATTCCTAAAGTTCACAAATAATTCCTGAACAATTCCCCAAAGAATTCCCCCCCAAAATCCCAAAAAATTCCCAAAAAATTCCCCAAAATTCCCAAAGAGTTCCTCAAGAATTCCCCAAAGAATTCCCACAGAATTCCCAATAAATCCCCAAATTAATGAACAATTCCTGAGGAATTCCCCCCAAGAATTCCCCCAGAAATCCCAAGAATTCCCAAGGAATTTCCTGATGAATTCCCCCAAAGAATTCCCGAAGAATTTTGGATAGAATTCCCCAAAAAAAATTCCCCAAGAATCCTCAAATAATTCCTCAAGAATTCCCCCAAGAATTCCCCAAAGAATTCCCCTAAGTCATGATTAACTCCCAAAGAATTCCCCCCAAAATTCCCCAAGAATTCCCAAAAATTCCCAAAAATTCCCAAAGAGTTTCTCAAGAATTCCCCAAAGAATTCCCCAAAGAATTCCCCCAAAATTTCCAAAGAATTCCTCAAATAATTCCCAAAGAAATCCCCAAAGAATTCCCAAAAATCCCCCAAAAATTCCCACAGAATTCCCAGTAAATCCCCAAATTAATGAACAATTCCTGAAGAATTCTCCAAAGAATTTCTCCCCCCCCCCCCCCCAAATTCCCCAAAGAATTCCCAAAGAATTTTGGACAGAATTCCCAAAAAAATTCCCCAAAGAATTCTCCGAATATTCCCAAAAAATCCCCAAAGAATTCCCACAGAATTCCCACAGAATTCCCATCATTCACGAAAAATTTCCCGAAGAATTCCCCCCCGCAAAATCCCCAAAAATTCCTCAAAAATTCCCAAAATTTCCCAAAGAGTTCCAAAGAATTCCCGAATGATTCTCCAAAGAATTCCCTGAAAAATTCCCAAAGGATTCCCAAAGAATTCTCCAAAGAATTCCCGAAGTTCACAAATAATTCCTGAACAATTCCCCAAAGAATTCCCCCCAAAAAATTCCCCAAAAATTCCCAAAAATTCCCAAAGAGTTCCTCAAGAATTCCCCAAAGAAATCCCCACAAACAAATTCCCACAGAATTCCCAAAAATTCCCAAAAATTCCCAAAGAAATCCCCAAAGAATTCCCACAGAATTCCCAATAAATCCCAAATAATTAATGAACAATTCCTGAGGAATTTCCCCAAAAATTCCCCCAGAAATTCCAAGAATTCCCAAGAAATTTCCTGATGAATTCCCCCAAAGAATTCCCGAAGAATTTTGGATAGAATTCCCAAAAAAAATTCCCCAAGAATTCTCAAATAATTCCTCAAGAATTCCCCAAAGAATTCCCCAAAGAATTCCCCCCCAAATTCCCAAAGAATTCTCCAAATATTCCAAAGAATTCCCAAAGGATTCCCAAGTAATCCCCAAGAATTCCCAAAGAATTGCCCAAGAATTCCCACAGAATTCCCCAAGAATTCCCAAAGTTCACAAATAATTCCTGAACAATTCCCCAAAGAATTCCCCCCCAAAAATTCCCAAAAATTCCCAAAAATTCCCAAAGAGTTCCTCAAGAATTCCCCAAAGAAATCCCCAAAGAATTCCCGCAGAATTCCCAATAAATCCCCAAATTAATGAAACAATTCCTGAGGAATTCCCCCCAAAAATTCCCCCAGAAATCCCAAGAATTCCCCAAGGAATTTCCTGACCAATTCCCCCAAAGAATTCCCGAAGAATTTTGGATAGAATTCCCAAAAAAATTCCCCAAGAATCCTCAAAGAATTCCTCAAGAATTCCCCAAAGAATTCCCAAAGAATTCCCCAAAGAATTCCCCCCCAAATTCCCAAAGAATTCTCCAAATATTCCAAAGAATTCCCAAAGGATTCCCAAAGTTCACAAATAATTCCTGAACAATTCCCCAAAGAATTCCCCCAAAAATTCCCCAAAAATTCCCAAAAATTTCCAAAGAATTCTTCAAAAATTCCCCAAGAATTCCTCAAAGAATTCCCACAGAATTCCCAATTAAATCCCCAAATTAATGAACAATTCCTGAGGAATTCCCCCAAAAATTCCCCCAGAAATCCCAAGAATTCCCAAAGAATTTCCTGACCAATTCCCCAAAGAATTCCTGAAGAATTTTGGATAGAATTCCCAAAAAAAAATTCCCAAGAATCCTCAAATAATTCCTCAAGAATTCCCCAAAGAATCCCAAAAGAATTCCCGAAGAATTCTCCAAATATTCCAAAGAATTCCCAAAGGATTCCCAAGTAATCCCAAGAATTCCCAAAGAATTGCCCAAGAATTCCCACAGAATTCCCAAAGAATTCCCAAAGTTCACAAATCATTCCTGAACAATTCCCCAAAGAATTCCCCCAAAAAATTCCCCAAGAATTCCCAAAAATTCCCAAAGAGTTCCTCAAGAATTCCCCAAAGAATTCCCAAAGATTTCTCCAAAAATTCCCCAAGAATTCCTCAAATAATTCCCAAAGAGTTCCTCAAGAATTCCCAAAAAATTCCAAAAAAATTCCAAAAAAATTCCCAAAAATCCCCACAGAATTCCCAAGAATTCCCACAATTCACGAAGAATTCCTGAAGAATTCCCCAAAGAATTCCCCCAAAATTTCCAAAGAATTCCTCAAAGAATTGCCAAAGAAATCCCCAAAGAATTCCCCAGAAATCCCAAGAATTCCCAAGGAATTTCCTGACGAATTCCCCCAAAGAATTCCCAAAGAATTTTGGATAGAATTCCCAAAAAAATTCCCCAAGAATCCTCAAATAATTCCTCAAGAATTCCCCAAAGAATCCCAAAAGAATTCCCACAGAATTCCCAATGAATTCCCGAAGTTCTCAAATAATTCCTCAACAATTCCCCAAAGAATTTCCCTCAAAAATTCCCAAATTCCCCAAAAATTCCCAAAGAGTTCCTCAAGAATTCCCCAAAGAATTCCCCAAAGAATTCCCAAAGAATTTCCAAAGAATTCTCCAAAAATTCCCCAAAAATTCCTCAAATAATTCCCAAAGAGTTCCTCAAGAATTCCCCAAAAAATTCCCACAGAATTCCCAATAAATCCCCAAATTAATGAACAATTCCTGAGGAATTCCCCCAAGAATTCCCCCAGAAATCCCAAGAATTCCCAAGGAATTTCCTGACGAATTCCCCCAAAGAATTCCCAAAGAATTTTGGATAGAAATCCCAAAAAAATTCCCCAAGAATCCTCAAATAATTCCTCAAGAATTCCCCAAAGAATCCCGAAAGAATTCCCAAAGAATTCCCGAAGTTCACAAATAATTCCTGAACAATTCCCCAAAGAATTCCCCCCAAAAATTCCCCAAAAATTCCCAAAAAATCCAAAGAGTTCCTCAAGAATTCCCCAAAGAAATCCCCAAAGAATTCCCAAAAATCCCCAAAGAATTCCCACAGAATTCCCAGTAAATCCCAAAATTAATGAACAATTCCTGAAGAATTCCCCAAAGAATTCCCCCCCCCCCCAAATTCCCAAAGAATTCCCAAAGAATTTTGGACGGAATTCCCAAAAAAATTCCCCAAAGAATTCTCCAGAAGTTCCCCAAAGAATTCTCTGAATATTCACAAAAAATCCCCAAAGAATTCCCGAGTAATCCCCAAGAATTCCCAAAGAATTCCCAAAGAATTCCCATCTTTCACGAAGAATTCCCCAAAGAATTCCCCCCCCAAATCCCCAAAAATTCCTCAAAAATTCCCAAAATTTCCCAAAGAGTTCCAAAGAATTCCCAAATGATTCTCCAAAGAATTCCCTGAAAAATTCCCAAAGGATTCCCAAAGAATTCCCAAAGAATTCCCGAAGTTCACAAATAATTCCTGAACAATTCCCCAAAGAATTCCCCTCAAAAATTCCCAAAAAATTCCCAAAAATTCCCAAAGAGTTCCTCAAGAATTCCCTAAAGAAATCCCCAAAGAATTCCCAAAAATCCCCAAGAATTCCCACAGAATTCCCAGTAAATCCCCAAATTAATGAACAATTCCTGAAGAATTCCCCAAAGAATTACCCCCCCCCCCCAAATTCCCAAAGAATTCCAAAGAATTTTGGATGGAATTCCCAAAAAATTCCCCAAAGAATTCTCCAGAAATTCCCCAAAGAATTCTCCGAATATTCCCAAAAAATCCCCAAAGAATTCCCAAAGAATTCCTAAAGAATTCCCAAAGAATTTTGAATCGAATTCCCAAAAAAAATTCCCCAAGAATCCTCAAATAATTCCTCAAGAATTCCCCCAAGAATTCCCCAAAGAATCCCGAAAGAATTCCCAAAGAATTCCCGAAGTTCACAAATAATTCCTGAACAATTCCCCAAAGAATTTCCCTCAAAAATTCCCAAAAATTCCCAAAAATTCCCAGAGAGTTCCTCAAGAATTCCCCAAAGAATTCCCACAGAATTCCCAATAAATCCCCAAATAATGAACAATTCCTGAGGAATTCCCCCCAAAAATTCCCTCAGAAATCCCAAGAATTCCCAAGGAATTTCCTGACGAATTCCCCCAAAGAATTCCCGAAGAATTTTGGATAGAATTCCCAAAAAAAATTCCCCAAGAATTCTCAAATAATTCCTCAGGAATTCCCCCAAGAATTCCCCAAAGAATCCCAAAAGAATTCCCAAAGAATTCTCCAAATATTCCAAAGAATTCCCAAAGGATTCCCAAAGAATTGCCCAAGAATTCCCACATAATTCCCAAAGAATTCCCGAAGTTCACAAATAATTCCTGAACAATTCCCCAAAGAATTCCCCCCAAAAATTCCCCAAAAATTCCCAAAAATTCCCAAAGAGTTCCTCAAGAATTCCCCAAAGAAATCCCCAAAGAATTCCCAAAGAATTCCCCAAAGAATTCCCAAAGGATTCTCCAAAAATTCCCCAAGAATTCCTCAAATAATTCCCAAAGAGTTCCTCAAGAATTCCCTAAAGAATTCCCACAGAATTCCCAATAAATCCCCAAATTAATGAACAATTCCTGATGAATTCCCCCCAAGAATTCCCAAGAATTCCCAAAGAATTCCCATCATTCATGATTAACTCCCAAAGAATTCCCCCCAAATTCCCAAAGAATTCTCCAAATATTCCAAAGAATTCCCAAAGGATTCCCAAGTAATCCCCAAGAATTCCCAAAGAATTGCCCAAGAATTCCCACAGAATTCCCAAAGAATTCCCCAAGTTCACAAATAATTCCTGAACAATTCCCCAAAGAATTTCCCCCCAAAAATTCCCCAAAAATTCCCAAAAATTCCCGAAGAGTTCCTCAAGAATTCCCCAAAGAATTCCCACAGAATCCCCAATAAATCCCCAAATTAATGAACAATTCCTGAGGAATTCCCCCAAAAATTCCCCCAGAAATCCCAAGAATTCCCAAGGAATTTCCTGACGAATTCCCCCAAAGAATTCCCAAAGAATTTTGGATAGAATTCCCCAAAAAAATTCCCCAAGAATCCTCAAATAATTTCTCAAGAATTCCCCAAAGAATTCCCAAAGAATTCCCAAAGAATTCCCCAAGTTCACAAATAATTCCTGAACAATTCCCCAAAGAATTCCCCCCAAAAATTCCCCAAAGAATTCCCCCCAAAAATTCCCAAAGAGTTCCTCAAGAATTCCCCAAAGAATTCCCCACAGAATCCCCAATAAATCCCCAAATTAATGAACAATTCCTGAGGAATTCCCCCAAGAATTCCCAAGGAATTTCCTGATGAATTCCCCCCAAAATTCCCCGAAAAATTCCCCAAGAATTTCCAGAGTCCCCAATAATTCCCAAAGAATTCCTCAGGAATTCCCCCAAGAATTCCCAAAGAACTCCCCCGAATTCCCAAAGAATTCTGAAAGGATTTCCAAAAGAATTCCCCAAAAATTCCCCAAAAAATTCCCCAAAGAATTCCTAATAAATCCCTAAATTAATGAAGAATTCCTGAAGAATTCCCAAGGAATTCCCCCCCTGAATCCCAAAGAATTCCCCCCGAATTCCCCCGGAATTCCCAAAATTCACGAATAATTCCCGGAGAATTCCCCAAAGAATTCCTCCCCCCCCCAGAAATCCCAAAGAAATTCCCCAAGAAATCCGAATGATTCCCACGGAATTTCCTGGAGGATCCCCAAAGAATTCCCAAAGAATCCCCAAAGAAATCCCAAAGAAATCCCAAAATCTGGGATTTAGGATTTTGGGATCTGGGAATGGGGAATTACGAATGTGGGATCAGGACTGGGAGTTGGGATTGGGGTCTGGGATTAGGATTGGGAATTGGGAATTGGGAACCGGGATCAGGGAATGTGGGATTGGGGTCTGGGATTTGGGATTTTGGGATCTGGGAATGGGGAATTGGGATCAGGTTTGGGAATTGGGATTGGGAACTGGGAATGGGAACTGGGAATGTGGAACTGAGATGAGGGATCAGGGTCTGGGATCTGAGATTTGGATTTCGGGATCTGGGAATGGGGATCTGGGATCAGGACTGGGAACTGGGAATGGGAACTGGGAATGGGAACTGGGAATGTGGAACTGAGATCAGGGATCAGGGTCTGGGATCTGAGATTTGGGATTTCGGGATCTGGGAATGGGGATCTGGGATCAGGACTGGGATCAGGGAATTGGGGTCATGAATTGGGATCAGGGAATTTGGAATTGGCATCAGGATTGGGAACTGGGAATTGGGAATTGGGATCAGGGATCGGGGGCTGGGATCTGGGATTTGGGATTTTGGGATCTGGGATCAGGACTGGGAGTTGGGATTGGGGTCTGGGATTGGGATTGGGGATTGGGAATTGGGAATGTGGAGCTGGGATCAGGGAACAGGGGCTGGAGTCTGGGATCAGGATTGGGAATTGGGATCTGGGATTTGGGATTTGGGGATCTGGGAATGGGGAACTGGGATCTGGGATCAGGACTGGGAGTTGGGATTGGGGACTGAATTAGGATTGGGATTGGGAATGTGGGATCAGGATCAGGGAATGGGGGCTGGGATCTGGGATTTTGGGATCTGGGATCAGGATTGGGAACTGGGAATGTGGGATCAGGATCAGGGAATGGGGGCTGGGATCCGGGGTTTGGGATTTTGGGATCTGGGGAATGGGGGGAATTGGGATCAGGACTGGGAACTGGGAATGTGGGACTGGGATTAGGGAACGGGGGCTGGGATCTGGGATCTGGGATTTTGGGATCTGGGATCAGGATTGGGAATTGGGAACTGGGATTGGGAATTGGGGCTGAAATCTGGGATTTGGGATTTTGGGATCTGGGAATGGGGAATTGGGAATGTGGGATCAGGACTGGGATCTGGGATTGGGAACTGGGAACTGGGAATGTGGGATCAGGGAACGGGGACTGGGATCTGGGATCAGGATTGGGAATTGGGAACTGGGATTGGGAATTGGGGCTGAAATCTGGGATTAGGGATTTTGGGATCTGGGAACGGGGAATTGGGAATGTGGGATCAGGACTGGGAGTTGGGATTGGGGTCTGGGATCTGGGATTGGGAACTGGGAACTGGGAATGTGGGATCAGGGAACAGGGACTGGGATCTGGGATCAGGATTGGGAATTGGGGTCTGGGATTTTGGGATACTGGGAATTGGGATCAGGGAACGGGGACTGAGATCTGGGGTTTGGGATTTTGGGATCTGGGAATGGGGAATTGGGATCAGGATTGGGAACTGGGAATGTGGGATCGGGATCAGGAAATGTGGGATTGGGGTCTGGGATCAGGATTGGGAATTGGGAATTTGGAATTGGGAATGTGGAACTGGGATCAGGGAACGGGGGCTGGGATCTGGGATTTGGGATCTGGGATTTGGGATTTTGGGATCTGGGAATGGGGAATTGGGATCTGGGATCAGGACTGGGAGTTGGGATTGTGGGACTGGGATTGGGGATCTGGGGTCATGATTGGGATCAGGGAATGGGGGCTGGGATCTGGGATTTGGGAATTGGGATCAGGATTGGGAACTGGGAACTGGGGATTGGGGATTGGGAATGTGGAACCAGGATCACGGAATGGGGGCTGGGATTTGGGATTTTGGGATCTGGGAATGGGGAATTGGGATCAGGACTGGGAACTGGGAACTGGGATCTGGGATCAGGATTGGGAATTAGGAATGTGGGATCTGGGATCACGGAATGTGGGATTGGGGTCTGGGATCGGAATTGGGAACTGGGGTCATGATTGGGATCAGGGACTTGGGAATTGGCATCAGGATTGGGAATTGGGAATGTGGAACTGAGATCAGGGAGCGGGGGCTGGATCTGGGATCTGGGATTTTGGAATCTAGGAAAGGGGAATTGGGATCAGGACTGGGAATTGGGATTTTGGGATCTGGGAATGGGGAATTGGGAATGTGGGATCAGGATTGGGAGTTGGGAATTGGGAATGGGAATGTGGGATCAGGATCAGGGAACGGGGGCTGGGATCTGGGATTTGGGATTTTGGGATCTTGGAGTTGGGATTGGGGTCTGGGGTTAGGATTGGGAATTGGGAATGTGGGGTTGAGATTCAGATTGGGAACTGTGAATTGGGAACTGGAATGTGGGATCAGGATCAGGGAACAGGGGCTGGGATCCGGGATTTGGGAGTTGGGAATTGGCATCAGGATTGGAAACTGGGATCAGGAAACGGGGGCTGGGATCTGGGATCAGGACTGGGAATGTGGGATTGGGGTCTGGGATCAGGATTGAGATCAGGGAATTGGGAATGTGCGATCAGGATCAGGGAATGTGGCATCAGGATCAGGGAATGTGGGATCAGGATCAGGGATCGGGGGCTGGGATCTGGGATCAGGATTGGGAATTGGGAATGTGGAGCTGGGATCAGGGAACAGGGCTGGAGTCTGGGATCAGGATTGGGAATTGGGATCTGGGAATGGGAATTGGGATCAGGGAACGGGGGCTGGGATCTGGGATTTGGGATTTTGGGATCTGGGAATGGGGAATTGGGATCTGGGATCAGGTCTGGGAGTTGGGATTGGGGACTGGGGTCTGGGATTGGGATTGAGAATTGAGAATGTGGGATTGGGATTAGGATTGGGAACTGGGAATTGGGATTGGGGATTGGGGATTGGGAACTGGGAGTGTGGGATCGGGATCAGGGAATGTGGGATTGGGGTCTGGGATTGGAATTGGGATTGGAATTGGGAACTGGGAATGGTGGGATCAGGACTGGGAATTAGGAATTGGGAATTGGGAATGTGGAGCTGGGGCTCAGGGATCAGGGGCTGGGATCTGGGATTTGGGATTTTGGGATCTGGGATCAGGACTGGGAGTTGGGATTGGGGTCTGGGGTTAGGATTGGGAACTGGGAATGTGGGGTTGAGATTCAGATTGGGATTGGGGATTGGGAACTGGGAATGTGGGATCAGGCTCAGGGAATGTGGGATTGGGATCAGGGAATGTTGGGATCTGAGATCAGGAATGTTGGGATTGGGATCAGGGATCGGGGGCTGGGATCTGGGATCAGGAGTGGGAATTGGGAATGTGGGATCAGGCTCAGGGAATGTGGGATTGGGATCAGGGATCGGGGGCTGGGATCTGGGATCAGGATTGGGAACTGGGAACTGGGATCGGGAATTGGGGCTGAAATCTGGGATTTGGGATTTTGGGATCTGGGAATGGGGAATTGGGAATGTGGGATCAGGTCTGGGATCTGGGATTGGGAACTGGGAACTGGGAATGTGGGATCAGGGAACGGGGACTGGGATCTGGGATCAGGATTGGGAATTGGGGTCTGGGATTTTGGGATTGGGAATAATTGGGAATTGGGAATGGGAATGGGAATGTGGGATCAGGATCAGGGAACGGGGGCTGGGATTTGGGGTTTGGGATTTTGGGATCTGGGAATGGGGAATTGGGAATGTGGGATCAGGACTGGCATCTGGGATTGGGAACTGGGAATTGGGATTGGGATCAGGGAACAGGGGCTGGGATCAGGGATTGGGGGCTGGGATCTGGGATTTGGGATTTTGGGATCTGGGAATGGGGAACTGGGATCTGGGATCAGGGAACTGGGAATGTGGAACTGGGATCAAGGAACGGGGGCTGGGATCTGGGATCAGGACTGGGAACTGGGAATGTGGGATCAGGATCAGGGAATGTGGGATTGGGGTCTGGGATTTTGGGATCTGGGATCAGGATTGGGAATTGGGAACTGGGATCTGGGGTTACGATTGGGAATTGGGAATGTGGGGTTGAGATTCAGATTGGGGATTGGGATTGGGAATGTGGGATCAGGATCAGGGAACGGGGGCTGGGATCTGGGATTTGGGGATCTGGGAATGGGGAATTGGGATCTGGGATCAGGACTGGGAATTGGGAATGTGGGATTGGGAATGTGGGATCAGGGAGCGGGGGCTGAGATCTGGGATCAGGATTGGGAACTGGGAATGTGGGATCAGGATCAGGGAATGTGGGATTGGGGTCTGGGATCAGGATTGGGAATTGGGAATTTGGAATTGGGAATTGGGTTTGGGAATGTGGAACTGGATCAGGGAATGGGGGCTGGGATCTGGGATCTGGGATCTGGGATTTTGGGATCTGGGAATGGGGAATTGGGATCAGGATTGGGAATTGGGAATATGGGATTGGGGTCTGGGATCTGGGATTGGGAACTGGGAATGGGGATCTGGGGTCATGATTGGGATCAGGGAATGGGGAATTGGGATCTGGGACCAGGATTGGGAATTGGGATCTGGGATTTTGGGATTGGGAGTGTGGGATCAGGGCAATTCCCAGCCCCAGGAAATTCCCAAGGTTTTTCTTTCCACCAGGGAATGGAGAGGGAAAAAAAAAATTTGGGAATCCACCCCCCCCCCCCCCGGGAATATTCGGGGCAAATTCCCAGAAATTTGGGAATTCCTGCCCCTCCCCCGCCCTGGCAATGAACAATCCCAAGGAATTTTTGGGGGAGGGATCGATCCCGACCTTTGGAGCCGAAGGAATCCCAGGAATGTCGGGAGCTGAATCCCGGGATTTGGGGGAAGGGCCGGAGGTCAAAAAAAAAAATCCCAAAAAACCCAAAACCTCGGGAATGAAAAACCCAAAAAATGGAAAAAAACCCCCCAAAAATTCTTTGGAATTCTCGGATTTCTCCAAAGGGGAGAAAATTCCCAAAATTTGGGCTTTCAAAGCTCCTTCCCTGCTCCCGTTCCCTGGGAAATTTTTGGGATGGGGGAGCCCAGGATTTGGGAATTCCCGGCCCAAAACCCCAAAATCTTTGGGATTTTCCCCATTTTTCTCATCTTTCCAAGAATTTCCCAAGACTTCTCTTCCAGAACCCCGAAAATCTTTGGGGTTTTTCCCTTTTTTCCTCCTTTTTTTTTTTTTTTTCCCAGGAATTTCCCAGGATTTCTCTGCCTGAATTCCCAAAATCTTGGGATTTTTCCCCTTTTTTCTTGTTTTTTTCCAGGAATTCCCTGCCAAAATCCCCAAAATATTTGGGAATTTTCCCTTTTTTCAATAAATTTTCCAGAAATTCCCAACCAGAACCCTCAAAATCTTTGGGATTTTTTTTTTTCCTTTTTCCTCCTGAATTCCCAAGAATTCCCACCCCAAACACCCAAAATCGCTGGAATTTTTCTTTATTTTTTTCCAGGAATTCCCAGGAATTTTCTGCCCCAATTCCCAAAATCTCGGGAATTTTTTCCATTTTTTCTCGTTTTTCCCAGGAATTCCCAGGAATTCCCAGCCGGAACCCCAAAATCTTTGGGATTTTTTTCCCTTTTTTTTCCTCATTTTTCCACGAATTCCCAGCCAGAATTCCCAAAATATTTGGATTTTTTTTCCCCTTTTATCCCCTTTTCCCAGGAATCCCGAAGCCTGAACCCCAAAATCTTCGGGATTTTTTCCTTTTTTTCTCTTTTTTCCCCCAAGAATTGGATGCCTGAACCCCCAAAACCTTGGGAATTTTTCCCTTTTCCCCCCTTTTTCCAGGATTTTCCCAGGAATTCCCAGCCTGAACGCCAAAACATTTGGGATTTTCCCCTTTTTTCTCTTTTTTTTTAAGTTTTAATTTTTTTTTATTTTTTTTTATTTTTTATTTTTTATTCTTCTGGGTTTTTTTCTTCTTCTTTTTTCTTTTTCTTTTTCTTTTCCTTTTCCTTTTCCTTTTCCTTTTTCCTTTTCCTTTTCCTTTTTCTTTCCCAGGAATTTCAAGTCACAATTCCCCAAATCTTTGGGATTTTTTTTTCCCTTTTTTCTCTCATCTTTTCCCAGAAATTCTCTGCTCAAATCCCCGAAATATTCGGGATTTTTTTCCCAATTTTTCTCCTTTTTTTCCCTGGAATTCCCAGCCAGAATTCCCAAATTCTTCAGGATTTTTTTCCTATTTTTTCTCCTTTTTTTTTTTTTTTTCCCTGGAATTCCCAAAATCTTCGGGATTTTTTCCCAATTTTTTCTCCTTTTTTTTCCCTGGAATTCCCAAAATCTTTGGGATTTTTTTCCCATTTTTTCTCCGTTTTTTTTTTTTTTTCCCTGGAATTTCCCAACCAGAATTCCCAAAATATTCGGGATTTTTTTCCCATTTTTTCTCCTTTTTTTCCCTGGAATTCCCAAAATCTTCGGGATTTTTTTCCCATTTTTTCTCCTTTTTTTCCCCAGGAATTCCCAAAATCTTCGGGATTTTTTTCCCATTTTTTTTCCTTTTTTTTCCTGGAATTCCCAAAATCTTCGGGATTTTTTCCCATTTTTTCTCCTTTTTTTCCTGGAATTCCCAAAATCTTCGGGATTTTTTCCCCATTTTTTCTCCTTTTTTTTCCCTGGAATTCCCAAAATCTTCAGGATTTTTTTCCCATTTTTTCTCCTTTTTATTCCTGGAATTCCCAAAATCAGAATTCCCAAAATCTTCGGGATTTTTTTCCCCATTTTTTCTCTTTTTTTTTTTTTTTTCCTGGAATTCCCAGCCAGAATTCCCAAAATCTTCGGGATTTTTTTCCCATTTTTTCTCCTTTTTTTTTCCGTGGAATTCCCAAAATCTTCGGGATTTTTTTCCCATTTTTTCTCCTTTTTTTTTCCGTGGAATTCCCAAAATCTTCGGGATTTTTTCCCCATTTTTTCTCCTTTTTTTTCCTGGAATTCCCAAAATCTTCGGGATTTTTTTCCCATTTTTTCTCCTTTTTTTTTCCTGGAATTCCCAAAATCTTCGGGATTTTTTTTTCCCTTTTCCCCATTTTTCCAGCCGTTCCCCTCCCCCCCCTCCCCCCCCGCCGCCCCTCCCCCCCCCGGGAATGGCGCAATTCCCGCGGGAAGGGCTCGGCCCCCCCCGGGCGCGGCGGGAATTCCCAGAAATCCCAAATTCCCGGGCCCAGCGATCCCAAATTCCCGCCGGGAGCGGCAGCCATGGTGAGAGAATCCAGCCGGGAATTCTTTCCCCTTTTCCCGGGAATTTTCTGCCCCAAATCCCAAATTTCTGCGATTTTTTTTCCCTTTTTTTTTTTCCGATTTTTTTTTCTTCCAGGAATTCCCTGCCCAAATCCCCCAAAATGTTTGGGATTTTTCCCTTTATTCCAGAAATTTTCCAGAAATTCCCACCCCGAACCCCCCAAAATCTTTGGGATTTTTTTTCCCATTTTTTCCCCCAAATTTCCCAAAAATTCCCACCCCAAACACCCAAAATCTCGGGAATTTTCCCCATTTTTCCCCTTTTCCCCTGAATTCCCACCCAGAATCCCCAAATCTTTGGGATTTTTCCCCTTTTTTCTCATTTTTTCCAGGGTTTTTCCAGGAATTCCCACCCTGAAACCCCAAAATCTCTGGGATTTTCCCCTTTTTTCCTGATTTTTTCCAGGAATTTTCCCAAGAATTCTCTTCCCAAACCCCCAGAATTGTTGGGATTTTTCCCTTTTTTTTCTCCTTTTTTTTCCCAGGAATTCCCAGCCCGAATCCCCAAAATCTCTGGAATTTTCCCCCCCTTTTTCCCCCTTTTTTTCCCATTTTCCCCCAGAATTCCCACCCCAAACACCCAAAATCTCAGGAATTTTCCCCATTTTTTCCCAGAAATTTCCCTGAAATTTCCAGCCCGAATCCCCAAAATCTTCGGGATTTTTTTTCCCTTTTTTTCTCCTGAATTCCCAGGAGTTCCCACCCCAAACACCCCAAATTCGTTGGGTTCTTCCCATTTTTTCTCCGAAATTTCCCAGAAATTCCCAGCCCAAAACCCCAAAATCTCTGGAATTTTTTCCCTTTTTTTCTCATTTTCTCCTGGAATTCCCAGCCCCAAATTCCCAAAAATCTTTGGGATTTTTTTCCCTCTTTTCCCCTTTTTTTCTCTCCCACTTTTCCCAGGAATTCCCAGCCTGAAACCCCAAAATCTCTGGGATTTTTCCCCTTTTTTCCTGATTTTTCCAGGATTTTCCCCAAGAATTCTCCTCCCAAACCCCCAGAATTTTTGGGATTTTTCCCTTTTATTCTTCTTTTTTTTTTTTTTTTTTCCCAGGAATTCCCACCCCAAACACCCAAAATCTCGGGAATTTTCCCCATTTTTTTTCCAGAAATTTCCCTGAAATTCCCAGCCCGAATCCCCAAAATCTCTGGGATTTTTCCCTTTTTTTCCTGATTTTTTCCCAGGATTTTTCCCAAGAATTCTCTTCCCAAACCCCCAGAATTTTGGGGATTTTTCCCTTTTTTTCTCCTTTTTTTCCCCAGGAATTCCCAGCCCGAATCCCCAAAATCTCAGGATTTTTACCCATTTTTCCCCCTTTTTTTCCCACTTTCCCTTGGAATTCCCACCCCAAACACCCAAAATCTCAGGAATTTTCCCCATTTTTTTCCAGAAATTTCCCTGAAATTCCCAGCCCGAATCCCCAAAATCTTTGGGATTTTTTTCCCTTTTTTCCTGATTTTTTCCCAGGAATTTTCCCAAGAATTCTCTTCCCAAACCCCCAGAATTTTGGGGATTTTTCCCTTTTTTTCTCCTTTTTTTTTTCCCCAGGAATTCTGTGCCCGAGCCCCCAAAATCTCGGGATTTTCCCCCTTTTTTCCCCCGTTGTTCCCGGAATTTCCAAGGAATTTTCTGCCCCAAATCCCAAATTTCTGCGATTTTTTTCCCTTTTTTTTTTTTTCTGATTTTTTTTTCTTCCAGGAATTCCCTGCCCAAATCCCCCAAAATGTTTGGGATTTTCCCCTTTATTCCAGAAATTTTCCAGAAATTTCCCAGAAATTCCCACCCCGAACCCCCCAAAATCTTCGGGATTTTTTTTCCCTTTTTTCCTCCTGAATTCCCAGGAGTTCCCACCCCAAACACCCCAAATTCGTTGGGTTCTTCCCATTTTTTCCCCAAAATTTCCCAGAAATTCCCAGCCCAAAACCCCAAAATCTCTGGAATTTTTTCCCATTTTTTCTCATTTTCTCCTGGAATTCCCAGCCCCAAATTCCCAAAAATCTTTGGGATTTTTTTCCCTCTTTTCCCCTTTTTTTCTCTCCCACTTTTCCCAGGAATTCCCACCCCAAACACCAAATCTTTGGGATTTTTCCCCTTTTTTCTCATTTTTTTCCAGGGTTTTTCCAGGAATTCCCAGCCTGAAACCCCAAAATCTCTGGGATTTTTCCCTTTTTTCCTGATTTTTCCACGATTTTTCCCAAGAATTCTCTTCCCAAACCCCCAGAATTTTGGGGATTTTTCCCTTTTTTTCTCCTTTTTTTTTCCCCAGGAATTCTGTGCCTGAGCTCCCAAAATCTCAGGATTTTCCCCCTTTTTTCCCAGAATTTCCCAGGAATTCTCTGCCCCAATTCCCAAAATCTCTGGGATTTTTTCCCTTTTTTTCTCATTTTTTCCAGGGTTTTTCCAGCAATTCCCAGCCCCAAATCCCCAAAATCTTTGGGATTTTTTTCCCCTTTTTTCCTCCTTTTTCCCAGGAATTCCCAACCAGAATTTCTAAAAAAATTTCGGGATTTTTTTTCCCTTTTTTTCTCCTTTTCCCAGGAATTCCCAGCCCCAATCCCCAAAATCTCGGGAATTTTTCCCCTTTTTCCCCCTTTTTCTCGGGAATTTCCCAGGAATTCTCTGCCCCAATTCCCGAAATTTTGGGGATTTTCCCCCTTTTTTTCTCGTTTTTTTTCCCAAGAATTTTCCAGGAATTCCCACCCCAAACACCCAAAATCTCAGGAATTTTCCCCATTTTTTTCCAGAAATTTCCCTGAAATTCCCAGCCCGAACCCCCAAAATCTTTGGGATTTTTTTCCCCTTTTTTCCTGATTTTTTCCCAGGATTTTTCCCAAGAATTCTCTTCCCAAACCCCCAGAATTTTGGGGATTTTTCCCTTTTTTTCTTCTTTTTTTTCCCAGGAATTCCCACCCCAAACACCCAAAATCTCAGGAATTTTCCCCATTTTTTTCCAGAAATTTCCCTGAAATTCCCAGCCCGAATCCTCAAAATCTTGGGATTTTTTTCCCTTTTTTCCTGATTTTTCCAGGAATTTTCCCAAGAATTCTCTTCCCAAACCCCCAGAATTTTGGGGATTTTTCCCTTTTTTTCTCTTTTTTTTCTTTTTTTTTTTCCCCCAGGAATTCTGTGCCCGAGCCCCCAAAATCTCTGGGATTTTCCCCCTTTTTTCCCGGAATTTCCCAGGAATTCTCTGCCCCAAATCCCAAAATCTCTGGGATTTTTTCCCTTTTTTTCTCATTTTTTTCCAGGGTTTTCTCAGGAATTCCCAGCCCAAATCCCCAAAATCTTTGGGATTTTTTTCCCCTTTTTTCCTCCTTTTTCCCAGGAATTCCCAACCAGAATTTCTAAAAAAATTTCGGGATTTTTTTCCCTTTTTCTCTCCTTTTCCTAGGAATTCCCACCCCAAACACCCAAAATCTCGGGAATTTTTCCCCATTTTTTTGCAGAAATTTCCCTGAAATTTCCAGCCCAAATCCCCAAAATCTTTGGGATTTTTTTTCCCTTTTTTCCTGATTTTTTTCCCAGGAATTTTCCCAAGAATTCTCTTCCCAAACCCCCAGAATTTTGGGGATTTTTCCCTTTTTTTCTCCTTTTTTTTTTTTTTCCCCAGGAATTCTGTGCCCGAATCCCCAAAATCTCGGGATTTTCCCCCTTTTTTTCCCCGTTGTTCCCGGAATTTCCAAGGAATTTTCTGCCCCAAATCCCAAATTTCTGCGATTTTTTCCCATTTTTTTCCTGATTTTTTTTCTTCCAGGAATTCCCTGCCCAAATCCCCCAAATGTTTGGGATTTTTCTCTTTATTCCAGAAATTTTCCCTGAACTTCCAGCCCGAACCCCAAAATCTCTGGGATGTTTTTCCCTCTTTTCTCACGTTTTCCACAAATTCCCGCCAAAATCCCCAAAACTTTTGGAATTTTCCCCTTTTTTTCCATGAATTCCCCAGGAATTCCCTGCCTGAACCCCAAAACCTTTGGGATTTTCCCCTTTTCTCTCCTTTTTTCCAGGAATTCCCACCCCAAACACCCCAAAATCGCTGGGATTTTTCTTTATTTTTTTTCCAGGAATTCCCAGGAATTTTCTGCCCCAATTCCCAAAATCTCGGGAATTTTTTCCCTTTTTTCTCGTTTTCCCATAAATTTTCCAGAAATTCCCACCCCGAACCCCCCAAAATCTTCGGGATTTTTTTTTTTTCCCTTTTTTTCTCCCGAATTCCCAGGAGTTCCCACCCCAAAAACCCCAAATTCGTTGGGTTCTTCCCATTTTTTCCCCAAAATTTCCCAGAAATTCCCAGCCCAAAACCCCAAAATCTCTGGAATTTTTTCCCGTTTTTTCTCATTTTCTCCTGGAATTCCCAGCCCCAAATTCCCAAAAATCTTTGGGATTTTTTTCCCTCTTTTCCCCTTTTTTTCTCCCACTTTTCCCAGGAATTCCCAGCCTGAAAGCCCAAAATCTTTGGGATTTTTCCCTTTTTTCCTGATTTTTTCCAGGATTTTTCCCAAGAATTCTCTTCCCAAACCCCCAGAATTTTGGGTTTTTTCCCTTTTTTTCTTCTTTTTTTTTTTTTTTTTTTTTTCCCCAGGAATTCCCACCCCAAACACCCAAAATCTCGGGAATTTTCCCCATTTTTTTTTTCCAGAAATTTCCCTGAAATTCCCAGCCCGAATCCCCAAAATCTTTGGGATTTTTTTCCCTTTTTTCCTGATTTTTCCCAGGAATTTTCCCCAAGAATTCTCTTCCCAACCCCCAGAATTTTGGGTTTTTTCCCTTTTTTTTCTCCTTTTTTTTTCCCCAGGAATTCTGTGCCCGAGCCCCCAAAATCTCGGGATTTTCCCCCTTTTTTTCCCCGTTGTTCCCAGAATTTCCAAGGAATTTTCTGCCCCAAATCCCAAATTTCTGCGATTTTTTCCCTTTTTTTTTTTTCTGATTTTTTTTTCTTCCAGGAATTCCCTGCCCAAATCCCCCAAAATATTTGGGATTTTTTCCCTTTATTCCAGAAATTTCCCAGAATTTCCCACCCCGAACCCCCCAAAATCTTCGGGATTTTTTTTCCCCTTTTCCCCCCTTTTTTTCCCACTTTCCCCAGGAATTCCCACCCCAAACACCCAAAATCTCGGGAATTTTCCCCATTTTTTTCCAGAAATTTCCCTGAAATTCCCAGCCCGAATCCCCAAAATCTTTGGGATTTTTTTTCCCTTTTTTCCTGATTTTTTTCCCAGGATTTTTCCCAAGAATTCTCTTCCCAAACCCCCAGAATTTTGGGGATTTTTCCCTTTTTTTCTCCTTTTTTTTTTTTCCCAGGAATTCCCAGCCCAAATCCCCAAAATCTTGGGATTTTCCCCCTTTTTTTCCCCGTTGTTCCCGGAATTTCCCAGGAATTCTCTGCCCCAAATCCCAAAATCTCTGGAATTTTTTCCCTTTTTTTCTCATTTTTTTCCAGGGTTTTTCCAGCAATTCCCAGCCCCAAATCCCCAAAATCTTTGGGATTTTTTTCCCCTTTTTTCCTCCTTTTTCCCAGGAATTCCCAACCAGAATTTCTAAAAAATTTTCGGGATTTTTTTTCCCTTTTTTTCTCCTTTTCCCAGGAATTCCCAGCCCCAATCCCCAAAATCTCGGGAATTTTCCACTTTTTTCCCCTTTTTCTCGGGAATTTCCCAGGAATTCCCTGCCCAAATTCCCAAAAATTTTTGGGATTTTTCCCCTTTTTTCCTGATTTTCCCAGGAATTTTCCCAAGAATTCTCTTCCCAAACCCCCAGAATTTTTGGGATATTCCCCTTTTTTTTCCCCAGGAATTCTGTGCCCGAGCCCCCAAAATCTCAGGATTTTCCCCCTTTTTTCCCCGTTGTTCCCGGAATTTCCCAGGAATTCCCTGCCCCAAATCCCAAAATCTCGGGATTTTTTCCCCTTTTTTCTCATTTTTTTCCAGGGTTTTTCCAGGAATTCCCAGCCCCAAATCCCCAAAATCTTTGGGATTTTTTCCCCTTTTTTCCTCCTTTTTCCCAGGAATTCCCAACCAGAATTTCTAAAAGAAAATTCGGGATTTTTTTCCCTTTTTTTTCTCCTTTTCCTAGGAATTCCCAGCCCCAATCCCCAAAATCTCGGGAATTTTCCGCTTTTTTCCCCTTTTTCTCGGGAATTTCCCAGGAATTCCCTGCCCAAATTCCCAAAAATTTTTGGGATTTTTTTCCCTCTTTTTCCCTCTTTTCCCCTTTTTTTCTCCCACTTTTCCCAGGAATTCCCAGCCTGAACCCCCAAATCTCGGGAATTTTCCCCTTTCCCGCCTTTTCCCAGGAATTCCCAACCTGAAACCCCAAATTTTGGGATTTTTCCCCTTTTTTTTCTCATTTTTTCCATAAATTTCCCAGGAATTCCCAGCCTAAACCCCAAAAATCTCTGGGATTTTTTCCCTTTTTTTCTCATTTTTTTCCAGGATTTTTCCAGGAATTCCCAGCCCAAACTCCCCAAAATCTTTGGGATTTTTTCCCCCTTTTTTTCCCCCCTTTTTCTCCCCTTTTCCCAGGAATTCTCTGCCCCAATTCCCGAAATTTTGGGGATTTTCCCCCTTTTTTCTCTTTTTTCCCAGGAATTTTCCAGGAATTCCTCGCCAAAATCCCCAAAATGTTTGGACTTTCCCCTTTTTTCTCCTCTTTTCCCAGGAATTTCCCGCCCAAACCCCCAAAATCTTTGGGATTTTTTTTTTCCATGAATTCCCTTCCAAAATCCCCCAAAAGTTTTTGGAAATTTTCCCCTTTTTTCCATAAATTTCCCAGGGATCCCCACCCCAAACCCCCAAAATCTTGGGGATTTTTTCCCGATTTTTCTCCTTTTCCCAGGAATTCCCACCCCAAGCGCCCAAATCTTGGAATTTTTTTTCGGGTTTTCCCCACTTTTTCCCAGAAATTCCCATTTTTTTCTCATTTTTTTTCCCCAGGAATTCCCAGCCTGAAACCCCAAAATTTTGGGGATTTCCCCCTTGGAATTTCCCAGGATTTCTCTTCCCAAACCCCCACAATTTTGGGATTTTTTTCCCTTTTTTTTCCTCCTTTTCTTTCCCAGGAATTCCCAGCCCGAATCCCCAAAATCTTCGGGATTTTTCCCTTTTTTTCTCATTTTTCCCACAAATTTCCCAGGAATTCTCAGCCAGAACCCCCAAAACCTCGGGATTTTTCCCATTTTTCCCCCCTTTTCCCAGGAATTCTCTGCCCAAAATCCCAAAATTTCTGGGATTTTTCCCTTTTTTTCTCCTTTTCCCACGAATTCCCAGCCTGAACCCCAAAATCTCTGGAATTTTTCCCGGTTTTCTCTTTTTTTTCTGGAATTCTCTCTGCCTGAACCCCCAAAATTTCGGGGTTTTTTCCCTTTTTTCTCGTTTTCCCCAGGAATTTCCCAAGAATTCCCACCCTGAAACCCCAAAATCTTTCGGGATTTTCCCCCTTTTTCCCCTTTTCCCCCCCCTTTTCTCAGGATTTCCCTGCCCGAAATCCCAAAAATTTGGGGTTTTTTTTTCCCTTTTCCCCCTTTTTTCTCATTTTTCCTGGAATTTCCCAGGAATTCCCAGCCCGAACCCCCAAAATCTCTGGGATTTTTTCCTTTTTTCCTCATTTTTGCCACAAATTTCCCAGGAATTCTCAGCCAGAACCCCCAAAACCTCGGGATTTTTCCCATTTTTCCCTTCTTTTCCCAGGAATTCCCTTCCCCAAAATCCCAAAATTTCTGGGATTTTTCCCTTTTTTTTCTCCTTTTCCCACGAATTCCCAGCCTGAACCCCAAAATCTCTGGAATTTTTCCCGGTTTTCTCTTTTTTTTCTGGAATTCTCTCTGCCTGAACCCCCAAAATTTCGGATTTTTTTCCCTTTTTTCTCGTTTTCCCCAGGAATTTCCCAGGAATTCCCACCCTGAAACCCCAAAATCTTTTGGGATTTTCCCCTTTTTCCCCCCTTTTCTCAGGATTTCCCTGCCCGAAATCCCCAAAATTTGGGGTTTTTTTCCCTTTTTCCCCTTTTTTCTCATTTTTTCCACAAATTTCCCAGGAATTCTCAGCCAGAACCCCCAAAACCTCGGGAATTTTCCCATTTTTCCCCTCTTTTCCCAGGAATTCTCACCCCAAAAACCCAAAATCTCTGGAATTTTCCCTTTTTTTTCTCTGAGGGATTTTCCCGAATCCCCCAAAGTTGAAAATTCCCGGATTTTGGGGGATTTTTTTGGGATTTTTTTTTCCCCAGATTTTTCTTGGAATTGGAAGATTTTGGGGTTTTTTCCCGGATTTTTCTTGGATTCGGGAGATTTTTGGGATTTTTTTTCCCGGATTTTTCTCGGATTTGGGAGATTTTGGGAATTTTTTTTCCCCCTGGATTTGGGGTTTTTTGTTTATTTTTCTCGGATTTTTCTCGGATTTGGGATTTTTTGGGAATTTTTTTTCCCCCTGGATTTGGGGTTTTTTGTTTATTTTTTTTTTTTCCCGGATTTTTCGTGTATTCGGGATTTTCCGGGAATTTTTTTCCAATTTTTTTTTCTGGGATTTGGGGCATTTTGGTTTTTTTTTTTTTTTTTTTTTTTTTTTTTTTTTTTTTCCTTGGATTTGGGGTTTTTGGGGTTTTTTTCCCCCCGGATTTGGGTTTTTTTTGGGATTTTCTTCCCGGATTTTTCGTGGATTCGGGAAGGAGCCGCCCCTCCCCCCCTCCTGGCTCCCGAGGTTTTCCGGGAATTCCTTTGGAATTTCTGCCCCGGGGGGAGGGGGAAGGGGAGGGGGGAGGGGTCGGTCCTGGGGTTTGGGATCGGCGGGAATTTGGGATTTGGGGATTTGGGGGATTTGGGATTTGGGGGATTTGGGATTTGGGGATTTGGGGATTTGGGGATTTGGGATTTGGGAATTTGGGATTTGAGGATTTGGGAAGGGAAGGATTTGGGGAATTGGGATTTGGGAAGAAAATTTTTGGGGGTTTGGGAAAAATTCTTTGGAAATTTTGGAATTCGGGGATTTGGGGAATTGGGGGAATTGGGATTTGGGGAGGAAATTTTGGGGGGATTGGGAAAAATTCTTTGGAAATTTTGGAATTCGGGGATTTGGGGATTGGGGGATTTGGGGATTGGAGGATTTGGGATTGGGGGATTTGGGGATTTGGGGGATTTGGGGATTTGGGGATTGGAGGATTTGGGATTTGGGGGATTTGGGGATTTGGGGATTGGGGGATTTGGGGATTTGGGATTTGGGGATTTGGGGATTTGGGGATTTGGGATTTGGGGTTTGGGGAAGAAATTTTGGGGGGATTGGGAAAAATTCTTTGGAAATTTTGGAACTCGGGGATTGGGGGATTTGGGGATTTGGGATTTGGGATTTGGGGAATTTGGGATTTGGAATTCAGGGATTTGGGGATTGGGGGATTGGGGGATTTGGGATTTGGGGGATTTGGGGATTTGGGATTTGGGGATTTGGGGATTTGGGATTTGGGGATTTGGGATTTGGGATTTGGGATTTGGGGATTTGGGGAATTTGGGATTTGGGGATTTGGGATTTGGGGATTTGGGGGATTTGGGAAGAAAATTTTTGGGGGTTTGGGAAAAATTCTTTGGAAATTTTGGAATTCAGGGATTTGGGGAATTTGGGGATTTGGGGATTTGGGATTTGGGATTTGGGGAATTTGGGATTTGGGGAATTTGGGATTTGGGGATTTGGGATTTGGGATTTGGGGGATTTGGGGATTTGGGATTTGGGGATTTGGGGAATTTGGGATTTGGGATTTGGGGAGTTGGGGGATTTGGGATTGGGGGAGGAAATTTTGGGGGGATTGGGAAAAATTCTTTGGAAATTTTGGAATTCAGGGATTTGGGATTTGGGGATTTGGGGATTTGGGGGATTTGGGATTTGGGATTGGGGGATTTGGGGATTTGGGGAGGGAAGGATTTGGGAAATAAATTGGGAAATTGGGCAGGGAATTCTTGGGGGATTTTGGGAATTGGGGAATTCGGGGGATTTGAGGATTTGGGGCAAGAAATTTTTTGGAAATTTGGGGATTTTGGAAGGGAATTCGGGGAGGGAATGTTTGGGGAACCTGGGAATTTGGGAAGGGAGTTTTTGGGAGATTGGGGAAGAAATTGGGGATTTGGGAAGGGAATTATTTGGGAATTTGAGAATTGGGAATTTGGGCAGGGAATCCTTGGGGAATTTGGGGATTTAGGGAGGGAATTTTGGGTGGATTTGGGGATTTGGGAAGGAAAATATTTGGGAATTTGGGGATTTGGGAATTTGGGAATTTGGGAAGGGAAATGTTGGGGGATTGGGGGGTCGGGGAAGGAAATTTTGGGGGGATTTGGGACTTTGGGATTTGGGAAGGAAATGTTTTGGGGAATCTGGGAATTCTCGGGGATTTGGGAAGGGAAGGATTTGGGGAATTGGGGAATTTGGGAAGGAAATTTTGGGGGGGGGATTGGGAAAAATTCTTTGGGGATTTGGGGATTTGGGGATTTGGAGATTTGGGGGATTTGGGGACTGGGAAGGGAATTATTTGGGAATTTGAGAATTGGGGAATTTGGGCAGGGAATTCTTGGGGAATTTGGGGATTTAGGGAGGGGGTTTTGGGGGGATTTGGGGATTTGGGAAGGAAATTTTGGGGAGATTGGGGAGAATTCTTTGGGGATTTGGGAAGGAAATGTGTTGGGAATCCAGGAATTTGGGAAGGAAATTTGGGGGGGATTGGGAATTTTGGAAAGGGAAGTGAGAAGGGAATGATTTGGGGATTTGGGAATTTGAGGACTTGGGGATTTGGGAAGGAAATTATTGGGAATTTGGGGAATTTGGGAATTGGGGAAAGAAATTTTTTGAAATTTGGGGGTTTTGGAAGGGAATTTGGGAAGGGAATGATTGGGAGATTGGGGAAGAACTGATTTGGGGATTTGGGGATTTGGGAAGGAAATTTTGGGGGGATTGGGAAAAAATTCTTTGGAAATTTTGGAATTCGGGGATTTGGGAAGGAAATTTTTTGGGAATCTGGGAATTGGGGGGTTTGGGCGGGGATTGTTTGGGAATTCGGGAATTTGGAAATTGGGCAGGGAATGATCTGGGGGATTTGGGAATTTGGAAGGAAATTTTGGGGGGATTTGGGACTTTGGGATTTGGGAAGGAAATGTTTTGGGAATCTGGGAATTTGAGGATTTGGGGAATTGGGGAATTTGGGAAGGGAATTATTGGGGAATTTGGGGGATTGGGGAATTGGGGGAGGGAATAATTTGGAAATTTGGGAAGGGAAATGGGGAAGGGAATTATTTGGGAATTGGGGGATTTAGGAATTTGGGGGGAATTTTTTGGGAATTTTTTGGGGGATTTTTTTTTTTTTTAATTTGGGAATTTGGGACAGGAGGTTGGCAAGGGAAATTGGGAAGGGAATTATTCGGGAATTTGGGATTTGGGAATTTGGGAAGAAAATTACTTGGGAAGGAAAATATTTGGGGATTTAGGGGATTTGGGAATTTTTGGGGGATTTTTTGGGATTTTTTTGGGATTTTTTTTGGATTTTTTGGGGGATTTTTTTGGAATTTGGGAATCAGGGAAGGGAATTATTCGGGAATTTGGGAAGGGCTGGATTTGGGAATTTGGGGAATTTGGGAAATTGGGAAGGGGATGATTTGGGAGGGAAATTATTCGGGAATTTGGGGGAATTTGGGAAGGGGCGGGAATTTGAGGATTTGGGAATTTGGGATTTTGGGAAGGAATTATTTGGGGAATTTTTGGATAATTTTGGGGGATTTTTTTTAATTTGGGAAGGAATTATTTGGGGATTTGGAAATTGGGAAAGATTTGGGGATTTGGGAAGGGAGGGATTTGGGGATTTGGGAAATTGGGAAGGAATTATTTGGGAATTTTTGGGGAATTTTTGGGACTTTTTTTGTGGAATTTGGGAATTTGGGGATTCGGGAATTTGGGAAATACTCGGAAATTTGGGAAGGGAGGGATTTGGGGATTTGGGAATTTGGGAAAGACTCGGGAATTTGGGAAGGGAAGGATTTGGAGATTTGGGAATTTGGGAAGGGAATTATTTGGGAATTTTTGGTGAATTTTTGGGGCTTTTTTTTTTTGGAATTTGGGAATTTGGGGAGGGAATTATTTGGAATTTGGGGATTTGGGAATTTGGGAAAGACTCGGGAATTTGGGAAGGGAGGATTTGGGGATTTGGGAAATTGGGAAGGAATTATTTGGGAATTTTTGGTGAATTTTTGGGGCTTTTTTTTTTGGAATTTGGGAATTTGGGAAAGAATTTTTGGGGGAATTTGGGGATTCGGGAAATTGGGAAAGATTTGGGAATTTGGGAGGGGAGGGATTTGGGGATTTGGGAATTTGGGAGGGAATTATTTGGGGAATTTGAGAATTTTGGGGGTATTTTTGGGACTTTTTTTTTGTGGAATTTGGGAATTTGGGAAGGAATTATTTGGGAATTTGGGGATTCGGGAATTTGGGAAAGACTTGGAAATTTGGGAAGGGAGGGATTTGGGGATTTGGGAAATTGTGAGGGAATTGGGAATTTGGGAATTTTGGGGGCATTTTGGGGGGACTTTTTTTGTGGAATTTGGGAAATTGGGAAGGAATTATTTGGGGATTTGGGAAATTGGGAAAGACTCGGGAATTTGGGAAGGGAGGGATTTGGGGATTTGGGAAATTGGGAAGGGAATTATTTGGGAATTTTTGGTGAATTTTTGGGGCTTTCAACGGAATTTCCCCCTTTTCCCAGGAATTCCCAGCTAGAATTCCCAAATTCTTTGGAATTTTTCCCTTTTTTTTCCCCCCTTTTTTTTCCCCAGGAATTCCCAACCCAAGTCCCCAAAAATCTTGAGAATTTTTCCCTTTTTTTTTCCCTGGAATTTCCCAGGAATTCCCAACCAGAACCTCAAAAATGTCGGGAATTTTCCCCTTTTTTCCCCTTTTTTTCCTTTTTTCCCTTTTCCCAGGGATTTCTGAGGAATTCCAACCCTGAACCCCCAAAATCTCTGGAATTTTTTTCCCTTTTTCCTCATATTTTCCATGAATTTCCCAGGAATTCCAGTCAGAATCCCCAAAAATCTCTGGGATTTTTCCTGATTTTCCCAGGGATTCCCAACCTGAACCCTCAAAATTTTCCGGATTTTTTTTTCCCATTTCTTTCTCACTTTCCCCAGGAATTCTCTGCCTGAATCCCCAAAATCTCTGGAATTTTTTCCCCCTTTTTTCCCCACTTTTTTCCAGGAATTCCCAACCCAAACCCCCAAAATCTTTGGGATTTTTTTTCCCTTTTTTCCCCTCATATTTTCCATGAATTTCCCAGGAATTCCCAGCCAGAATCCCCAAAAATCTCTGGATTTTTTCCCTTTTTTTCCCCTTTTCCCACAAATTCCCAGGAATTCCCAACCCAAACCCCCAAAATCTGTGGGAATTTTTTCCCCTTTTTCCCACTTTTCCCAGGAATTCCCAAGAATTCCCCTCCCTGAATCCCCAAAATCTTGGGAAATTTTTCCCTTTTTTTCCTCTTTTCCCAGGAATTCCCAACCCAAACCCTCAAAAATCTTGGGAATTTTTCCTTTTTTTTTCCCCCCCTTTTTTTTCCCCCGGAATTTCCCAGGATTTCCCAACCTGATCCCTCAAAATCTTTGTGTTTTTTCCCCTTTTTTTCTCCTTTTTTTTCTTTTTTTTTTTTTTTTTTTTTTTTTTTCTGGAATTTCCCAGGAATTCCCAAACTGAGCCCCCAAAGTCTTGGGAATTTTTCCTGATTTTCCCAGGGATTCCCAGCCCAAACCCCCCAAATCTTTGGGATTTTCCCTCTTTCCCCCCTTTTTTTCTCAGGACTTCCCAAGCTAAACCCCCAAAATCTCTGGAATTTTTCCTGATTTTCCCATTTTTTCCTGGAATTTCCCAGGAATTCCCAGCCAGAGTTCCCAAAAATCTCTGGAATTTTTCCCTTTTTTCCCCCAGCAATTCCCAACTCCAACCATCAAAACCTTTGGAATTTTTCCCATTTTTCCCATTATTTTCCCCATTTTCCCAGGCTGAGCTGGGCGGTCAGCGCGGGTTCCGGTTCCGGAACTGGGCCGGCACCTACGGCTGCTCCCCGGAGCTTTTCTTCCGGCCCCGCTCGGTGCAGGAGATCCGAGAGGTACCCACGGAATTCCCAGAATTCCCGGGAAAAACAAACCCTCGGGAGCGACTCCGGGATTCTGGGAATGGCCGGGATGGGCTGGGAGGGGGAATCCTGGGGGGATTTTTTGGGACATTCCCGGGGTTTTGGGATGGGATTTTTTGGGGATATTCCCATTTTTGGGGGATATTCCCAATTTTTTGGGATATTCCTGTGGGTTTGGATGGGATTTCTTGGGACATTCCGATTTTTTGGGACATTCCAGGGGTTTGGGGATGGAATTTTTGGGGTTTTCCTGGTGGTTTGGGATGGGATTTTGGGGATGTTCCCATTTTTTGGGGGGATGTTCCCGATTTTTTGGGATATTCCTGAAAGTTTGGGATGGGATTTTTTTGGGATATTCCCGGTTTTTGGGATATTTCTGCTCCAGGATTTCGGGAATGGCCAGGATGGGCTGGGAGATTCCTGAGGGGATTTTTGGGGATATTCCAATTTTTTTGAATATTCCCAAAGATTTGGGATGGGATTTTTTGGGATACTCCAGTTTTTCGGGACATTCCTGGTGTTTTTCCATAGATCCCGAAGTTTGGGATGGGTTTTAGGGACATTCCCGGTGGTTTGGACGGGATTTTTTGGGATAATCCCTATTTTTTCTGGCTTTTTTCCCTGGTTTTTTGGGCCCATTCCCGGTGTTTTTCCCTGGTTTTTTTGGTCCATTCCCGGTGTTTTTTGGGGACATTCCAGGTGTTTTTCCCTGGTTTTTTTTGGGGCCATTCCCAGTGTTTTTTGGGGACATTCCCGGTGTTTTTTTGGGGACATTCCCGGTGTTTTTCCCTGGTTTTTTTGGTCCATTCCCGGTGTTTTTTGGGACATTCCCGGTGTTTTTCCCTGGTTTTTTTGTCCATTCCCGGTGTTTTTCCCGTTTTTTTTGGGACATTCCCGGTGTTTTTTGGGCCCATTCCCGGTGTTTTTCCCTGTTTTTTTTGGGCCATTCCCGGTGTTTTTCCCGTTTTTTTTGGTCCATTCCCGGTTTTTTTGGGGCCATTCCCGGTGTTTTTCCCGGTTTTTTGGGGGGGACATTCCCGGTGTTTTTCCCTGGTTTTTTTGGGCCATTCCCGGTGTTTTTCCCTGGTTTTTTTGGGCCCATTCCCGGTGTTTTTCCCTGTTTTTTTTCGGTCCATTCCCGGTGTTTTTCCCTGTTTTTTTGGGGGGACATTCCTGGTGTTTTTCCCTGGGTTTTTTTTATCCATTCCCGGTGTTTTTCCCTGGTTTTTTGGTCCATTCCGGTGTTTTTCCTGGGTTTTTTTGGTCCATTCCCGGTGTTTTTCCCTGGTTTTTTTGGGCCCATTCCGGGTGGTTTTCCCTGGTTTTTTTTGGGGACATTCCCGGTGTTTTTTGGGGACATTCCCGGTGTTTTTCCCTGGTATTTTTGGTCCATTCCCGGTGTTTTTTCCTGGTTTTTTGGGCCATTCCCGGTGTTTTTCCCAGTTTTTTTGGTCCATTCCCGGTGTTTTTTTCCCTGGTTTTTTGGGCCCATTCCCGGTGTTTTTCCCAGTTTTTTTGGTCCATTCCCGGTGTTTTTCCCTGGTTTTTTTGGTCCATTCCGGGTGTTTTTCCCTGGTTTTTTTGGCCCATTCCCGGTGTTTTTCCCTGGTTTTTTTGGTCCATTCCCGGTGTTTTTCCCAGTTTTTTTGGGCCATTCCGGGTGTTTTTCCCAGTTTTTTTGGGCCATTCCGGGTGTTTTTCCCTGGATTTTTTGGTCCATTCCCGGTGTTTTTTGGGGGGACATTCCCGGTGTTTTTCCCTGGATTTTTTGGTCCATTCCCGGTGTTTTTCCCTGGTTTTTTTTGGGGCCATTCCCGGTGTTTTTTGGTCCATTCCCGGTGTTTTTCCTGGATTTTTTGGTCCATTCCCGGTGTTTTTCCCTGGTTTTTTTGGGGGACATTCCCGGTGTTTTTCCCTGGGTTTTTGGGGGACATTCCCGGTTTTTTTGGGCCCATTCCCGGTGTTTTTCCGGTTTTTTTTGGGACATTCCCGGTGTTTTTCCCTGGTTTTTTTGGTCCATTCCCGGTGTTTTTCCCTGGTTTTTTTGTCCATTCCCGGTGTTTTTCCCTGGTTTTTTTTGTCCATTCCCGGTGTTTTTCCCGGTGTTTTTTGGGGCCCATTCCCGGTGTTTTTCCCGGTTTTTTTGTCCATTCCCGGTGTTTTTCCCGGTGTTTTTTTGGGCCCATTCCCGGTGTTTTTCCCGGTTTTTTTGGCCATTCCGGGTGTTTTTCCCGGCAGATCCTGGCGCTGGCCCGGCGGGATGGGAAGCGGGTGAAGGTGGTTGGGGGCGGCCACTCCCCCTCGGACATCGCCTGCTCCGACGGATTCCTGATCCACATGGGACACTTCAACCGCCTCCTGCAGGTCAGGGAATCCCAAAAATTCCCGGGAAAAGTCCCCGAAATTTCCCAGAAAAAAATTCCCAGAAATTTCTGAAAAAATCTCAAAAATTCCCGGAAAAATCCCAGAAATTCGGAGAAAAACAACAACAAAAAAAAATTCCGGGGAAAATCCCCAGAAAAATCCCTAAAAATTCCCGGGACAAATCCCCAGAAATTCCCCCCAAAAAATCTCAGAAATTCCAGGGAATTCCCGGAAAAATCCCTGGAAATTCTGGGAAAAATTCCAAAAATTCCCAGAAAAATCCCCAGAAATTCCTGGAAAAATCCCCAGAAATTCCCAGAAAAATCCCCAGAATTCCCAAGATTTCCTGATCCACATGGGGAACCTCAACCGCGTCCTGCAGGTCAGGGGATCCCAGGAATTCCAGGAGAAATCCAAAAAAAATCCCCAGAAAAAATCCCCGAAAATTCCCAGAAAAAATCCCCAGAAATTTCTGAAAAAATCTCAAAAATTCCCGGGAAAAGCCCAGAAATTCCCAGAAAAACAACAACAACAAAAAAATTTCCAGGAAAATCCCCAGAAAAATCCCCAAAAATTCCCGGGACAAATCCCCGGAAATTCCCAGAAAAAAATTCCCAGAAATTCCAGGGAATTCTGGGAAAAATTCCAAAAATTCCCAGAAAAATCCCCAGAAATTCCCAGGATTTCCTGATCCACATGGGACACTTCAACCGCATCCTGCAGGTCAGAGCAGCCCGGAATTCCTGGGAAAAATCCCCAGAAAAAATCCCAGGAACTCCCGTAAAAATCCCCAGAATTCCTGGGAATTCTGGGAAAAATCCCCAGAATATTCCTGGAAAAAATCCCAAAAATTCCCAGAAAAATCCCCAAAAATTCCCAGAAAAATCCCAGGAACTCTTGTAAAAATCCCCAGAATTCCTGGGCCATTCCCAGAAAAATCCCCAAAATTCCAGGGAATTCTGGGAAAAATCCTGAGAAAACCCTCTGGAAATTCCAGGAAAAATCCCAAGAATTCCCTGGAATTCTGGGAAAAATCCCCAGAAAAAATCCCAGGAATTTCGGGAAAAATCCCAAGAATTCCTGGAAATTCTGGGGAAAATCTCCAAAATTCTCTGGAATTCCCAGAAGAATCCCCAAAATTCCTGGGCTCTCCCAGAAAAATCCCCAGAATTCCTGGAAATTCCAGGAAAAAATCCCCAGAAATTCCCAGAAAAATAATAATTACAAAAATCCCGGGAATTCTGGGAAAAATCCCCAGAGTTCCCTGGAATTCCCAGAAGAATCCCAAAAATTCCTGGGTGTTCCTGGAAAAATCCCCAGAATTCCCAGAAAAATTCTCAGAAATCCCAGAAATTCTGGGAAAAATCCCCAGAATTCCCAGAATGAATCCCAGAAATTCCCTGGAATTCTGGGAAAAATCCCCAGGAAAATCCCAGGAATTCCATGAAAAATTCCAGGGAATTCTGGGGAAAATCCTGAGAAAAATCCTGGAAATTCCCAGAAAAATCCCAAGAATTCCTGGCATATTCCTGGAAAAATAATAAAAAAAATTTCCCAGTAATTCCAGGAAAAATCCTGAGCAAAATCCCGGGAATTCCGGGAAATTGTGGAAAAAAAAATCCCAAAAATTCACGGGGATTCTGGGAAAAATCCCCAGAATTCCCAGAAAAATCCTCAGAAATTCCAGGGAATTCCAGGAAAAACTCCCAGAATTCCCTGGAATTCCATGAAAGATCCCCAGAATCCCCAGAATTCCCAGAAAAATCCCCAGAATCCCCAGGAATTCCCGGAAAAATCCCCAGAATCCCCAGGAATTCCCAGAAAAATCCCCAGAATCCCCTGGAATTCCCAGAAAAATCCCCAGAATTCCCAGGAATTCCTGGAAAAATCCCCAGAATTCCCAGGAATTCTCACAGGAAAATCTCCTTCCCCGGAAAACTGAGCTGAGGGGAAGAATTCCCCGCCTTTTCCTGGGAATTTTCCCCCCCGGAGCGGCACCGGGAGGAGGAATTTTGGGAAAAACTCCGGGATTTGGGAGGGGGCGGGGCCGGGAATTTGGGAATTTTGGGAATCCCGGCTTGCCAGGTGGACAAGGAGCGGCTGGAGGTGAAGGTGGAGGCGGGAATGCTGCTCTCGGAGCTGAGCCAGGAGCTGGAGAAACACGGCCTGGCCCTGGAGAAGTGAGTGGGGAACGGGAATGATGGGAATGGGATCGGGAATGACGGGAATGGGATCGGGAATGGGATCGGGATCAGGAATAATGGGATTGGGAATAATGGGAATGGGATTGGGATTGGGATCAGGAATGGGAATGGGATTCGGGATAACAGGAATGGGATCGGGATTGGGAACGGGATCAGGATCAGGATCAGGAATAATGGGAATGGGATTGGGAATAACGGGAATAATGGGATTGGGATTGAGGTTGGGATTGGGATTGGGATTGGGATTGGGGTTGGGATTTGGATCAGGAATATTGAGATTGAGATTGGGATTGGGATCGGGAATAATGGGAATGGGATTGGGATCGGGATTGGGGATGGGATTGGGAATAATGGGAATGGAGTTGGGATTGGGATCGGGATTGGGATTGGGGTTGGGAATGGGATTGGGGTTGGGATTGGGATTGGGGTTGGGATTCGGGATAACAGGAATGGGATCGGGATTGGAATTGGGATTGGGGTTGGGAATAATGGGAATGGGGTTGGGTTGGGATTGGGATTCGGGATAACAGGAATGGGATCGGGATTGGGAACGGGATCAGGATCAGGAATAATGGGAATGGGATTGGGAATAACGGGAATAATGGGATTGAGATTGGGATTGGGATTGGGGTTGGAGTTGGGATCGGGATCAGGAATCGGAATGGGATTGGGATGAGGAATAATGGGAATGGGATTGGGATCGGGATTGGGGATGGGATTGGGAATAATGGGAATGGAGTTGGGATCGGGATTGGGATTGGGGTTGGGAATGGGATTGGGGTTGGGATTGGGATTGGGGTTGGGATTCGGGATAACAGGAATGGGATCGGGATTGGGAACGGGATCAGGATCAGGAATAATGGGAATGGGATTGGGAATAACGGGAATAATGGGATTGGGATCGGGATTGGGATTGGGATTGGGATTGGGATTGGGGTTGGGATTTGGATCAGGAATATTGAGATTGAGATTGGGACTGGGATCGGGAATAATGGGAATGGGATTGGGATTGGGGTTGGGATTGGGATCAGGAATGGGGAATGGGATCGGGACTGGGAATAATGGGATTGGGGTTGGGGTTGGGATAACAGGAATGGGATCGGGATTGGGAACAGGATCAGGATCAGGAATAATGGGAATGGGATTGGGAATAACGGGAATATTGGGATTGGGGTTGGGGTTGGGATCGGGATCAGGAATCGGAATGGGATTGGGATGAGGAATAATGGGAATGGGATTGGGATTGGGGATGGGATTGGGAATGGGATTGGGAATAATGGGAATGGAGTTGGGATCGGGATTGGAATTGGGATCGGGAATGGGGTTGGGAATGGGAATGGGGTTGGGATCGGGTTTGGGATTGGGATTGGGGTTGGGATTGGGATCAGGAATGGGATTGGGATTGGGATTGGGATTGGGATTCGGGATAACAGGAATGGGATCGGGATTGGGAATGGGATCAGGATCAGGAATAATGGGAATGGGATTGGGAATAATGGGAATAATGAGAATAATGGGATTGGGATTGGGATCAGGAATCGGAATGGGATTGGGATGAGGAATAATGGGAATGGGATTGGGATTGGGATTGGGATTGGGATTGGGATTGGGATTGGGAATGGGAATGGGGTTGGGATTGGGAATATTGGGATTGGGATTGGGAATAATGGGAATGGGGTTGGGATTGGGATTGGGATAGGGGATGGGATTGGGAATGGGGTTGGGATCAGGAATAATGGGATTGGGGTCGGAATGAGATCGGGGTCAGGAATAATGGGATTGGGATCAGTAATAATGGGATCGGGATGAGGAATGGGATTGGGATCAGGAATAATGGGAATGGGATCAGGAATGGGATTGGGAGCGGGATTGGGATCAGAAATGGGAGCAGGATCGGGAATAATGGGAATGGGATTGGAATTGGGAATGGGATTGGGATTGGGCAATGGGATCGGGAATAATGGGATTGGGATCAGGAACGGGATTGGGATCAGGATCAGGAACGGGATTGGGAATGGGAATGGGAATGAGATCAGGAATAATGGGAATGGGATCGGGATCAGGAATGGGATCAGGATCAGGAATAATGGGAATGGCATCAGGATTAATGGGAATGGGATTGGGATCGGGAATATTGGGATCGGGATCAGGAACGGGATCGGAATGGGAATGGGAGCAGGATTGGGATCAGGAATAATGGGAATGGAATTGGGATTGGGATTGGGATCAGGAACAGGATCAGGAACGGGTTCGGGATCGGGAACGGGAACAGGAGCGTGAATAATGGGATCGGGATCAGGATCGGAAATGGGATCAGGAATGGGATCCGGATTGGGAATGGGAATGGGAATGAGAATAATGGGATCGGGTCTGCATCGGGATCGGGAACGGGAGCCGGATTGGGAGTAATGGGAATGGGATCGAAAATGGGATCGGGAATAATGGGATTAGGAATGGGATTGGGGATGGGATCGGGATCGGGAACGGGGTTGGGAATGGGAATGGGATTGGGATTGGGATCAGGAACGGGAACGGGAGTGGGAATAATGGGATCGGGATCAGGATCAAGATTGGGAAAGGGAGCAGGAATAATGGGATCGAGATCAGGAACGGGATTGGGATCAGGAATAATGGGAATGGGATCAGGATCAGGATGGGGAATGGGAATGAGAATAATGGGATCAGGATCAGGAATGGGATTGGGATCGGGATCAGGAATAATGGGAATGGGATCAGGATCAGGAATGGGATTGGGATTGGGAGTAATAAGAACAGAAACGGGATCGGAAATGGGATCAGGAATGGGAATGGGATCAGGGACGGGATCAGGGATCAGGAATAATGGGAATGGGATTGGGATGAGGATCAGTAAAGGGAATTGGGAATTGGGAACTGGGATGGGAATGGGGAATGGGAACTGGGAATGGGGAATTGGGATTTGGAAATGATAACGGGGAATTGGGAATGGGGGAAATTGGGGAAAATTTGGGGGAAATTCAGGGATTTGAGGGAAAAATTTGGAGAAAATTTGGGGATTTGGAGGAAATTTGGGGAAAATTCAGGCATTTGAGGGGAAAATTTGGGGATTTGAGGAGAAAATGTGGGGAAAACTTAGGAATTTGGGGGAAATTTCATGGATTTGAGGAGAAAAGCTGGGGGAAATTTGGGGATTTGAGAGGAAAATTTTGGGATTTGAGGGGGAAATTTTGGGATTTCAGGGGAAAATTTGGGGATTTGAGGGGGAAATTTGGGGATTTGAGGGGAAAATTTGAGGATTTGAGGGGAAAATTTGGGGAAAATTTTGGGGATTTGAGGGGAAAATTTTGGGATTTGAGGGGGAAATTTGAGGATTTGAGGGGAAAATTTGGGGAAAATTTTGGGATTTGAGGGGAAAATTTGGGGATTTGAGGGGGAAATTCAGGGATTCGAAGGGAAGTTTGGGGGAAATTTGGGGAAAATTTGGGGAAAATTTGGGGGAATTTTGGGGAAAATTTTGGGGGAAGTTTCCGAGCGGGCCCGTTCCCCCTCTCCCAGTTTAGGCGCCGTGTCGGAGGTGACGGCCGCCGGCGTCATCGGCACCGGCACCCACAACACCGGCATTGAACTCGGGATCCTGCCCACCCAGGTGAGAGCTCGGAATTCCGGGAATTCCCAAAAAAAAATCCCCAAAAAAAACCCGGGAGGCTGGAATTCCGCCGGTTGGGATTTCAGCTCCGGCCCCGGCAAAACCTTCCCGGGGATTTTGCGGTTTTCTCCCGGTTTTTTCCCGGTTTTTCCCCACATTTTTCCCTTTTTTTTTTTCCCTTTTTTGGATTTTTTTAGGATTATTTTTAGGAATTTTTTGGGTTTTTGAGGGTGATCTTGGGGGTTTTTTTTATTATTTTTTGGGTGTTTTGGATGTTTGGGGGAATTTTTTTTCTTTTTTTTTTTTTTTTTAATTTTGGGGATTTTGGGGGGCATTTTTTTGAGAATTTTTTTGGATTATTTTTTGTGGGGGTGTGGGATTCATGGAGACTTTAATTTTTTTTTTAATTTTGGGGATTTTGGGGGGATTTTTTTGAGGGGGGTGATTTTTAATTCTTTTTTTAATTTTGGGATTTTTGGTGGGATTTTTAGGGATTTTCTTTGATTTTTTGGGGAATTTTGGGGGGAGTTTTTTTTTTTCTGATTTTTGGAGGATTTTTTTTGGGTTTTTGATTTTTTAATTTTTGGGATTTTGGGGGGATCTTTCTAGGGATTTTTTTTGGATTTTTTGATTTTGGGGGATTTTATGGAATTTTGTAGGATTTTTGGGATTTGACTTTTTTTCCTTGGGATTTCGGGGTTTTTGGGCAGAGGGTTTTTAATTTCCTGGCGGGGGGAATTTTTTCCC